>NCQT01057067.1:4339-15198 GCA_002740465.1 Stenocereus thurberi | reverse complement strand
TTCTCCCAATATTGAAACCCAATGCCTACTTTTAGCTCATGGGGCTAAAGTAGACATCTTAGGGAGTTATCAAAACTTAGGTTTGCCTCGTTTGGGCTTCGCCTGATAGGATTTAAAATTGACATAAATTCAGCAGGTTTATCAGGTAAAAGGCAGCACTAAACGGAGTTTTCACCACTTTAGGGAATTCAAATGTAAATATCTACTGAAAATATTTATATAACCAATAGTAGACTCTATTAAGTTTTCAACAAGTCATAGAGCGTTAGTTCTTGAGTCCATTTGCTAGGTGAAATATCATAACAAAATATACTTATGTGCTAGAATTTGGTGACAAGAGACCTGTAGGGTATATGGGACCATCTTCATGCCTCGAAGCAAGGTCAAGCAAACTTGATACGTATCAACCTCCCCCACTTGAGAAGGATTTGACCTCAAATCCTTGGGGTTGAAATTCATTGACATCAGGCTTGCATGCCTTTTACCAGTATTGGGTTTGAAAATATCCAAAGTATTGTGGACTCCTCTCTTCTTGAAGGCGTAGGAATTGTTGAAGATCTTGGGAGAATATCAAAATAATAAATAGCTCTCCTAGGCCTCATGAGCTCATTAAAGATCTCAACATACTCATCATAAAAGAACTTAAACTCATGATACTCAAGAGATATGCCTCGTGTGGTTTGATAATCCTCATAGAGGCTTTCTCCCAACACCATTTTGATGGGAACGAAATCTTGGGCACGTATTCATTTGGGATTTCAATCTCAAGCTCTTGTCAAGCTATAAGGGGTAAAGATTTCACTTCTCACTTGTGTTTGACTTCACCATTAATAAGACAATTCGATTTTAGTGAGAGAATATGGCCGTATGTCTTTCCATTCATAATTGAACTCAAACTTAGTTTACAGGGAGGTGATGAGGTCTATAAATACCCAAAATATGAGTGATTAGCTATTACAATAGTGCTGCAAGTGTACTAATAGGGGATTGTAAATTATCTTAGGATAATAAGTCAAATTATTAAGATAATTCTAACTAAGGTGAGTTGTATTTTTTAGGATTCATCATCCATCTTCTAGAGAGCTTTTAGAAGGCTCTACTCTACACTTGGATTGTCTTCCTTAGTGAGTGTATAACCACCTCATACTAAATAATATCAAAAATAACATCTGTACCCTCCTCAATTAAGACCAAATTTTAGATTACTCCAAAACTAGAATTTTATGCACACACCACATAATTTGGTCATTTCGCCCAATTGAAATCCAATGCCTACTTTTTGCATATGGTGCTAAAATAGACATCTTAGGGAGTTAGAAAAACTTGGGCTCAACTTGTTTGGCTTCATTTAGTAGGATTTAAACTTGACCCAAATTCAATAAGTTTATCGAGTAAATATCAGCACTACTATAATGGAGTTTTCATCATTTTAGGGAATCCAAATGCAAATATCTATTGAAAATATTTATACATCAAAATAGTGGACTCTATTACCTTTCCAAAAAGTCATAGATCGTTAATTTTTGACCTCATTTTCTAGGTAAAATATCATAACAAAGTAGATTTATGTGATGGAATTTGGTGACAAGAGACCTTTGGGGTAGATGGGACCATCTTCATGCCTCGGTGTAAGGACAAGCAAACTCGATATGTATCATAAATCAAGGAAAAAGCAAGCAAAAGAGCAGAGCTAAAGCGTAGAGGACACAACCTATATCATGGCATGTAACAAAGAATGAATCTAAGAATTTAAGCATCCAATGTGTGCAAATAACAAAGAAGAAAATACAAAAACACTAGCCCAGGGACCTGGCCAATATCATACTCATGCATGTAACTTTGAAAACTCAAATCAATGAGTAAGAATCCAAGGAGAAATAATGCTAGGGGACCTGGTTGGTTCCCTAAAGAAACAATTTCACATGCATTGCCTTATCAAAAGAGCCAAAAAAAAGGAAAATGGAAGAAATGGTCAAAGGGGACCTGGTTGATGTTCAAGGAAGAATTGAGGCCAAAAACACTACCTTTCCCATGAATCAATGTAAGTTATAAGTGGCAAAGAAGAACAAATGGCAAACAAAGGGGACCCGACCAGGTTCATCACCTCATGTCAAGCAAGTGACAATCTAAACTTGTGAATTTGTCACTCAAGTTATTCAAAGCATGTATTAGCATTGGAAATAATATAGGCAAGAAAGAATCAGCCAGAAATAATCATAATAAGGTAAGAGACCTTAAGCAAGATCATAAATTCAAGAATCTGCTAGGACAGCAAAAGGTCCGTTGTTTTGAACAAAGAAAAAGGTCCGCTAGACTGGAAAAAGGTTCGCTAATCCGGTAAAAGGATACATTCACAGTTCTCGATGCCGGTGAAATGTTTGCTAATCCAGAGAAAGGATGTAACCCCTAGCTTAACTGCCTACTGAATGCCTATTCTAATGAGTATTATAAGCCAGCAGAATGGGCTAGCAGCTAGGGCATTACCGCCGTCCTTTAGGGACAAGGCTGTATGTAAGAACCAGAGTCGACTAGATGAGTAGAAAACACTAGTTACTTTAGGCACGCCATATGAAGTCTAAAATTGTTAGCAAATATTACATGTTAGGTATCACACAAACATTTAGCTATGTCCAAAATGGATTTCCATTTCCTACAACATTTCACCAACATTTAAAAGGTAGGTCAGTTTCCACGCCAACAAAATCTTTGGCTAGGTCGGAGAGTTAAGAACCACTGCCCTAGCTCACTTCTCATAGGCCCTTAGCTTCCGTGCGTTCTCGCTTAACCGCTAGTCGCTTCTCCTTCTCTAAAACAGTTTAAAAACATAAATTAGGTTTCATTTGACAGCTTACTTAGATAATCATATCTTCTCATTTTCTATGGATATCCTCTAATTTTCTTTGGATAATATTCTATTTTCATGTGCTATACGTTATGTATGCTTGTTGAGTAAAATGTTTTTACTTAATGCTGAACATACTTTCAGCCTTAGGTTTCATTTGATAGTTTACTTAGACAGACTCTTCATTAATTATAATATATCAAAACTTTTAATAGAAGATCCATCTATTATGATTATGGATTACTAATGATATAGTATATAACTAAGTTGCCTTTAAATTCTTTTAAAAGAGGGATCAATACTAGTCATCTGATTTAAACTTAAGGGATGAACTTGGACATAACACTTGTTGGAAAGGCATGGTATACAATTTAGCACAAACATCCACATATCATGAGAAAGAATATCAACCAATTTATATGAAAAACTCTTCCATATTGTGGGGTTAAACCATGGGCTAACAATGACAGCAACATCCACTATCATAGAGGTCCAAAGATAAATTACAACTACTACACTCGCAACACTACATTGTACGCCTTTCTGAATCTGGCTTGTGTTTAAGCCCTCCCCTACCCTCACGGACCCACACATTCTCCCCCTACTTGGGTTTTATAGTACATGGGATGCCCCATAAATCTCGATCTCATACCATCACTCAAAACTCTCCCTAAGGCCAAGAGGATTCCTTTCATACACTAGGATAATTATCAATCAAGGGTTAAGAGCAATATTTATATTAAGTGTTCCCAAATCTTATCACCAGCTTAATTAGATGCATTAATAATCCATTTTTTGTATTTTCTTTCCCTGGTCATGATCTCACTTTTCAAATTCTAAAACAATCTTCTCCATCAAAAAATATAGTGGAACTTGCCAAATATTTTTTTCCCACTTTTCTTATTTTTGTCCTGTTCTTGTTAAATGAACTAACACAACTAATTAAACATATTTGTTAGGATTAGACATATCTTATTATACTATTGGATTTTTGATGTAAGTGAATAGGAAGAAAGTAGAATTAGAAAGAAATGCAAGTACGTAAAAGTATATATATTTTTCTGTCTAAGCCAAATGAACGTACAACCAAATCAAAGGGAGATCAGAACTTAAAAGTATCTATAGCCCAGACACATTAAATGGATCTTGAGGGGGGAGAGAGAGAGAGAGAGAGATAAAACAAAAAGAGGTCCTATAGATTCCCCGGTTAGCATCAAAGCGATATGACGACCCTCGAGTCATTTGTTAATGCATAGTAAAATTATCACAACTTTTATTCTTAGTCTTATGTATTTTTGAACATTCCAACATTATATTTTTTAGTATAATAATATATGACTCTTTATTGTATTTACCTTTTGAGTCAATCGTTTTCCTTTTTTGGATGTTGCTACTTTTTCTTTTGTTTTCTTGTTCTTTGTTGAATTTGCTTCCCTTTTTTCCTTTATCTTCATCCTTCCTTTTGCAATCTTTGATGTTTTCTCTATAATGCTTTTCCTTTTAGCATTACTTTCTGCTTTCTTCCTTGACATTGCTAAATTTAGTACTATAGTCTTTGAGTCGCTTTCTTCATCCTCATCTTATGATTCTGTGTTGAATAAGTAGATTTTTCCAATAGCTCCTCTACTTGTTGCTTCATTACCTTGAAACTTTCTTCATAATATCTTTTGACTTCTTCTTTTATGTCACTTGTTGGTATAGTTGAGTCAAATTTCTTTTTCATATGTATCCTCCATAATGTAGGCATCATTGATGTTCTTCCAGCATGCTTATCTATGTTGTCTTCTTCACTTGGAGGTTTGAGTTCTTTTCTCCATCTTGGCAATATTTATTTGCTAGGAATGTCCTGAATATAGTTCAGGTCATACACTTCAGTGAGTGTGAGCATAACAGTCCTGTCCCTTCATAGCCTTCACATGTACACACTATTGTGCTACAACCTTTGAAGTATGTGACCGTGTACTTATACTGTGGTGCTCTTAGTTTGCATAGTTGGTGAGTGATTACTCCTGCATGTGGTGACATTTCTTTGTGGATGTATTGATGGCCTTTTTTATATTCATTCGCAAAGATGTTATGGTGTTTTTTGTGTTAGTGTTTGCAGATTGAATCAGCAATGGTACGCCTTGGTAGGCCATTTCTGCCATACCTTCCTTATTTGTGAAATTTTCTTTTTTTTTTGTTGCTTCTCCACTCACCCACAACTTGTGTGAATATATTATAAAAGTCATGTAGCATTGTTGTTGCATTGAGTCCCTTTCTTATTGCATTGTTGGTTTCAATGAATCCTTCCATGCTTCTCAAGTGCTTGATGTGCTTCTTTGAGTTTTCTGTTACGTAGCAAATGCATAATCGATGTGTAGAGGTGGCAATTTCACCTGCACCCATTGGAAACTAATTCCACTTGATCCGAAAAAGTGGGTGAAAACTCGAAATATATGGATGATGGATGATAGTTTGACGGATTGGATTGAATCTGAATGATGCTCCATCCGACTCGCCGCTCGATCCATTATCCACTTAGTCATCGACTTGTTTCCTATTTGTAATTAGTTTACTTTTTATTTTTTTACTTAAATTTTACTCATTTTTTAGAGAATTATATTGTTAATTCTATGATTTTGACCAAAAATAATATGATGAATATGATATTCATTCAATCCTTAAACCTAAAATATCTTTTTTAAACTTTTCGAAAGACAAAATTTGCTTTCTTATATACATTTGCTAATATATTACATATAAACTTTCATCACCCGTTTACAACCCGATCGATCGATTTTCACCCACGAATGGTAAATGGATGGATTGGATTAGACTTTTGCTTAATAATGGGTTGATTAGATGAAACGGATAGAAGCGAGTGATGATGCAGCTAATAGTTCACTCGATGTGAACCCGATCTATTGCCACCCTATTGTTTTGTAGCATGAGGAAATACTTCAGTGATGGCAACAATTACCATAATGGAGCTTGGTGCATCATGATTGTTGTTCGAGTTTTTCCATCCATTGCTCCTAAGAATGTGCTAAATAGCCATACAAAGGATTTGGTTGTTTCATTTAACATAAATCCACATCTAAACTTAATGTTTTCTCAATGGTGGTTCATACCCACAAAAGGACCACTTTTTAGATCATATTCGTTTGTCCTATATGTTATGTCATTTACTCATAGGTCATCAAAAAGGTTGTAGTCCTCTTTCATTTGTTTATCTCTTCAAAAGAAGTACTGTATGGCTCTTTTACCATCAGGCTTAGCTTGACATCATAGAAGAAGTCATCATGGTTTTGCTTTTTTGCTCTAAATATTTTCATCAAAGTGTGAGCATCTCCTCTATCTAATGGTTTGCTCTTTGTCTGGTCATTTCATCCTAAGCATCTATTTTTGTAAAGCCTAATGCTAGTGAACTACCTGCTTCTTTATTCATTAGTCTAATAGCATCAGCAGTTTGACATCAGAGCTTACAAGATGTGCCAAATGCTTGAAATATTTGTCTTTTTTTTGGTGAGATCTCAGTAAATGTGTTTGACCCACTGGGCAGAATTTGTGGTTATGTTGCATGTTGTGTCTTATCACTGTCCATATGCCTTTTTGTCAATATCAAAATATTCTGGCTTTGTGATTTGTCATTGTGTTTGTCTTTGTATAGGATTTTGTTTTCTTTTCCACTTCTTATTTGTTTCCAGCCTTGCTACTTATGTATTTTCTACCTCGTAGATATGAGTTGTTTGCTTTGTACTTGCTTTTGCTTTTTCATACATTGACATGCACATGAAGGCATAGTCATTGTATAGTTCATGACCTCTTCTTTTGACTTCACTATTTTTTCTATGAGCTATAACACCTATTCTTCGTTTATTATCATGTTGTCTGTAAGCTTGCTCATCAATTTTTGTAGCTATTTTTGTTGCTCCTCTATTTCTTTGTCATTAATTTTGCCTTGCTGTACTTTAATAATCTGTTATGCATTTGTCTCATTATGGGGATCTGCCTATGGTTTATTCTTTTGATCATATTGATGATTTCTTCCCCATCCTCAACTATATCTGTGAAATCTTCTATCCCTACATGTTGCTATGTTAGTAATCAAGAGGTTATATTTGATAAGTCAAATGATATTTTTTTCAAAGTTCCCCTACTTTTTAATTTTTCTTGAATGAAAATCCCAATTACTTAGTTGGGAATCATATTATCTATTGCTACTGCTGAGTTGCACTAATTAAAGATGCTTAAGTAAGTATAGCCAGAATCAGTTAGACAGATTTCAAGTTGGATTAGGTTCTAGCAAAGTTATCAAATATTGTTTAGTTATGTAATTCTAGCTACAAGATAAGGTTTCTATTTTCTATTTTTGCTGACATTTGATTCTTGTTAAATTGATGTTTATGTTTTGAACTACTGTAAATTGATTTGCCTTCATGCATTAGTGCCTTTTATTTTCTCGTATAGTAGTTTAGCTTGCTTTGATTTTAATTGGTGGATAGCTCCCCACAAATTGCTCGGAAGGAGATTCAATAGTAGATTACCACAAATTGCTTAAGAAGGACTGGTTTCATTGTGAAAAGGAAAAAGCAGGAATAAACTACACAGAGGTACCTTCAGTTTACTGTAAACTATTTTAATACCCTCGGTTTTTAAAACTAAATATAAGGTAACTTGTCTTTTGAGGTCACTAATAGAAAGTACCCTCAACACTTTATTTATGCTATTTTCAAGGCCTAGCTATTGTTCTAATTCGCAAAGCACACCCAAAACTTTTCATATTTACGCATTTTGCGCAAATCTTTAAAAACTTACTTTCAAAAAATCTAAAATTGTGTTTGTGATATTTAGCCTACTAATATAACTTGAGGCCCTTTTTCAACTAGTATCAGAGCCACATGACCAAAAATAATTAAGATTATTAAGCTAATTAGTGATTAGTTAAGCTAATTGACTGTGCTTAATTGTGATTAATGCTAGAATCGTCTCCTGCTTGTCTTGGACCAAATAATTTATTATTGTCCGCTCACCAGAAGGCCTTTCTCCAATAACACCTCACTTAAACTATATCACTGATATAGTTTTAGAATTAACGGCAAAATTAGCTAAAATTAAGACCGAAGTAAAAGAGCTTAAGAAGCAGATATCTGTAATCCACCTTTCACTAGTTAACGAAGTAAGATATAGCAGTAAATCCACTTCCAGTATTAATACTCCTTTTCAGCATAAATATCCTTTTCAAAATCCAAAAAATAAGATTTCATTTTCTTTGCATGAGATAAAAATTCAAAAAAAAGTAGGAGAAAAATCAGGTGAAAAATCAGCTAAAAAAGCAGAGAAAGAAGAAGAAGATGGAGTATAAGTAGTAAACTCTTGAAAAACTATGTTCAAGAGAGAACAGAATCCAAAAGAATTAAACAAAATTATGAGCACAATAAGTGATAAAAATGACGTTGTATCTGATGAAAACAAAGAGACTAATAATGTCCAATTAGAAGAAGAAATATATCAATAGATGAATCTTATTAAACTTGATGATCTTAATGCATTACCTTTAGAACAAATTAGAAGAAAGTTGGATAAAAAAACATGGTAAATTGATCGTTGAAGATGAGATTAATAAAATTGGAGAAGAACTCGACCTAGGTAAAATAGAGACCAATCTTGTTAACAATGTGGTTCCTAAACTTGAAGAATTTGGGAAACCTTCTAGAAGAAATACTCATTTCATAAGACCAAGGTGTGTTCTGGCAGGGCGTACCACCAACTTTTTCTTTAGGTTTATCCTAAGAAAAACTACCACTTATGAATAAATTGGTCTTACTCCAATTAGTCAAACAGGATATATCTTAAATATTGATAGAGCTCGAAATAGAGAAGAAATATTTGAACATTGAAAAAGAGGCATGGATAGTATCTTAAACCTAAATACTACCTGGACTACCGTCAATTTTCTAAATTATATCGAGCATAACTTTTCTAGCACTGTAGCTGACCGGTATGATTCATTAACTGAAAATGGTAAAAATACTTTAAGAATGATGGAAACCCCAGTTGTAATGTTTAAAAACGTATGCAAGGAAATTGAAACCAAATTTATCGAAGCTAAACTTGATTCTGAAGAAAAGGAGATAGAATAGCAGAGAAAGATTAATAATATAGAACTATGGGATATGAGACATCTTGAAAATTATATTGCTAAATTTAGTCAATATTATTACAAAATTGGGCATAGTGAAACTAATCTGGGAATGTTCTATAACAAATTGCCATATCCTATAAATTTCATAATTAATGAAAAATATATTGCATATCTGGAACGAGCAGATGTCATTGATACTCTTGGTTCGAGAATCTCTTACCTAAGAAAATGGGTCAATGAACAATGTCTTGATCTCCAGAAGCAAAAAAAGATTAAAAAACAGTTCATAACTTGCTAGGATTCATCTCACCAAAGGGGAAAGGAACCTGAAAAACGAAGAAAAAGAAAATTTTATAAGAAAAAGAGCTTTAACAAGCAAAGAGGTGAGAAATATAGAAGAAAATATTATAACAAATCAAGTCCTAAAAACTGTAGATTTTTTAGGAAAGCCGCTTATTGTCCTATAGGGAAAAACAACTGCAAATGTTGGGCATGCGGAGAAGCAGAGTATTATGCTAATGAATACAAAAATAGAAAGAATAACAAGATTATCGAAACCTTGAGAAGCCTAGATTATGTTGAGCTTAGTAAAGACAAAGCATTAGACCTGACCCTAAATAACAACAAAGAGATCGTTGAAATTATATTGGACAATGAATATGAAGAAAGTGATTATGAAGAAACAAGTTATATGATGGAAAGTAGCTCTGTTAGCCTTGGTGATCTTTAAGGAGAAGAATTTGTTATGGACAATGATCATGATGAAGTCAAAGGAGATTGGGTTCTTCCCATAATTCAAAAAGATATGATTTATAAAAAATTCATCTTTTAATTGAAAAGCAAATACGTATGTAAAATGATGGAAGGAGATCTGGAGATAAAGGATTGTGAGTATGACGTTGGGGAAGTTAATCTTATTAATTAGAAAAATATCCTTAAACATAACAAAGATAGAAAATATACATATATCCATGTCGGAAGTGTCCAAGTTCAATCACTCCATTACAATAATATGGTAAAGATATTGATCTTTACATGTTACTCTGTGATATTAGGCATACCAAATTTAATAATCAAATTATCACAAGAATAAAGACCAATTTATGCAATGGGTCAGTAGAATTCAATTGCAGACCAGGATATTATTTAAGTCTAAAAGATGAATTTGCCAAAAACTTTTTGTCTCTTAAGATAAAATTAGTTGGGATGGATATGAAAAGAGGAGGATATCATTTAAGGATATTTTGAAAAATTATCTATAAATTAGATAATATAATAGATCCAAAAACTAAGGTGACAATAATAGAAGCATAAAAATTTAAAAGTCTTACCCCTATGCAAAAGATCCAGAGGATCAGGTCCAATCCTCAGGAGATAAAAATCGAGCGTTCATGGATATCTAACTTTGCCAACCCTACAAAGATCAATAAGAAAAATATAATAAAAATTGTTGAGGAGGGTAAAATCATCATTAAACCCCAAATATTAAGAAGTATGAGTACAAGATCAGATTGGGGAGAATGATCTTCATCAACTGAAGAAGAGCTTAAAGAAGATTATGCAATTAGCGTAACCAGTGAAATGAGTAGAATGAGTTTTCAATCTGCAAGATTCAGTATAGATCGAATTATGGGTCTAGATAGAAAGGTCATTGGGTACAAAGCAAGAACTGTTAGTGAACCAATTTATGAGGGTGAATTAGTCAAAAACATGACTATGGAGATATGCTACGAAGCTACTAATACAAACCCTAATAGTATCTATATCCCAATAAAAGTATGGTTAGAGAACTATAATAAATATGAGTTGTGTGCCTAAATAGATAGTAGTTGTTTCGTATGTTTTTAAAAGAGAGCATTATTTCGTGAGTTTACATGGAAAAAATCTAAA
>NCQT01057036.1:23361-35407 GCA_002740465.1 Stenocereus thurberi | reverse complement strand
CCACGGACCGCGGTGGTCTGCTATGGCCAGCGGTCAAGGGTCTTGACCGCGATAACCCTTCATACTCACCCGTATTCGTCTTCTTCTTCCACTGTCTCTCTCTCTACTTCCATCTTTCTTTCTCTAAACCCATCATTACCAAACCTTCAATTCTTCCTCATTTTTTTCTCATTTTTACTCCATTTTCACTGAAAATCCTTCCTCTTCACTTAATCCTTCTCTTTCTTTCACAAATTTCATCTCAATCTTCTTCTTCTTCTTCAAACTCATCTCACCTTCACTCATCCTTCATAATCATCTTCTTCTCCCTCTAATTCTTCTTCTTTTTACTTAAATTCTTTATTTTTTTCCTCAAATTTTATTATTTTGGTTTTAGTTTAATTTTTTGTTATATGCTTGCAACGATGGCACCTAACCAAAGATAAAGGAGTGTCAAAGAAGCTGGATCATCAAGCCAAGCACCATCTCGGCCTCCACGGACCTCCCGAACCTCCACCAATGCACGCAACTAAGGTAACATTCCTCATCCCATTGGTTTAACCAACCCTGATCATGTTGCAAGATATAATTATTTGAATGAACGCATGATTGTAGCAACTCGCTATTATGATGAGGAATTATTAAGACGTTTAGATTGTTAAATAATGTTAGGTGGTTGTTTGCATGGGGTGGTATGGGATATTTCATAGAACTAAAAGAGCATATATACCAGGACCTTACCTTAGAGTTCTTGAGTATACTCCATGTCGAGGTCATTAGAGGGCCTCAATGTCAAGCCGGTTATATTTCATTTTGTTTGCAAGGACAATTATATGACTTGAACTTAGGTACCTTTAACAGTATAGTATGGACTTACCGAACTGACAAGTCGCCCGCGAATTCAACCTAAATGCTTTTTGAGGCGAGGTTTCGGGGAGTGTTAAGTACAACACTAGTTCATCCTCGTGTACACGTATTAGGAACCCTTGCATTCGGATAGCTCAGCGTATCCTAGCTTGCGTTTCTTTACTCAGGATGAAAGTTTGAATGTCTCAGGATTATCTGAATTGTATTTCTTATCTTGCATGCTTGATGGTGTCCAGCTTGAACCCGAGGCGTTCTTGGCCAGGCAATTGTATAGTGCTGCTGTTAGCACTAAGGGTAGGATAGTCATAGGTGGTATTGTGAGAACTATTCCTAGATTTTTGGGTAATGAGCCTAACCCTAAGGATAGAGTCTTTGGGTCCAAGCAGCTTCATCAAGTTGCCTTTGAGATCATGACCTTTTGTAAAGTAGAAGCTGGACGTTTATGCCAGATTTACCCTAAGGATCATCTTCTGTCGCTTCCTATATTGATCGAACTACCTTATTTCACTGGACTAACCTTTATTGGGTAGCTGGCGATGCTAAGGTTGTTTAACCCGCACCTCCTTACGCTGTCATTCTGGTTACTACAGACCTAGTTCTTCCTCCTAACTACCCTTACTGACTAGCCACCCTTAGGTCCATCCAGGAGGAGCAAGCATCCCTTGGAGCTTATGTTGCTTTTGAGAATGCCGCTCTTCGTGACTTTGCCCAAGACCGTCATGATGAGCTCCGTAGGAACCCAGATTCAATACTTCTAGGTCTATAGGGCTTGTCTAGGGACCTGACGAGATTGGCATATCTCTTATGGCCACCCAGCCCATCCTCCTCCCCCGCCCCCTTTTTGATTGGTTTTTGCTACTCCCCTTCCCTTTTCCTACTATATACTCACATTAAGGGTAATGTGTCATTCAAGCATGGGAGAGTTAGTCATTATATTTGGCGCCTGATACCTGCTTTGGTTAGGTGTGCTTGTGAGATGTGTATATGATTTGTGATAGTTTTTGGAGTTTCATTGTAGGTTTTAATTTTATTTGGTTAATAGCATTTTTGAAGTATATTTAGGCTTCTTTTCATTCTAGATTGCATTTTAGTTTTTTTCCGTTTCTTTTCATAGTTTTTGCATTTTTTTTCCTTTGCATTGTTAGTGATGATCTTTGTACACTAGGTAGCCTTCTTTGGTTTAGTTTGATTCTTTGATTTGCCTAATTGTGCATAAAAATGTTTGAGAATGAGTTTTGAAAAATGAGCTTCATGTTTTGACCATATGTTGAGTGTGATTTGACTATCCCATTACTCTTTACATGAATTTTGCCATGTGTTTACTAATGAGCTAGTTATGACCTTGGTAGATGTCCCATGAGGCTTAGAGCTTGTAAATACTATTTATCAATTTAGTCACATATTTCTTTTATGTGCGACTCTTCCTTGATATCATTTCTCTAGAACTTGCTTTGATTCTCATTCAAGATTACATTTTGCATATGCATTTAGGCAATATGATTGAGGCATTCTTTGACTTGTTAAACCCAACGACCAAATAGCCACCTTTGTTGCGTATTATATCCCTTGCTAACCCCTTCGAGCTTGTATGCACTTTTCTTGATTTGAATCTCCTACTATAACCTGCTAAGACTAGAGGAGCATTTCATTCTTTTGCATCAAGTTTGCTTGGGAACTAGTAGGGTGTATTAAGATCTTTTTAGTGGATTTGGTTGTTTGGTGAAGGGATGTGTGTTCTTATTTGATAAAAGGAAATCCCTTGTCTTTTTGTACAAAGCTTGGAGAAGTGTTGAGATTCAAAGTTTGATATGGATTTCCCTTAGCTAACTCTTTTGGGAAAAAAACCAAAGAAGGAAAAAAAAAAAAAAACACAAAAACAAGAGAAAGAAAAAGGAGAATAAAGAAAAGAGTGTTAGCCTTGTAGGGATTGTAGAATATTTATGACTTTCAACTCTTTGTTTATTCAATTGGGGATGTATTTTGTCAATGAATTATATTAGTCTAGGGAGGATGTTGTATGATGCATTGAAAACGTTTGGCTCTTAGTCTATGGCTTCCAGCTCCACATTCCAAAGCATTTGTTCCCCTCTTATCTTTATCTATGGCCCCATTACAACCTCATGATTATCTAGTGTGTTTGCAATTTAGTGATGGCGAATTAGAGAGTCTTGTCAAGCTTATGGTAGATTTGAGTTTATGGAATGAGAATTAAGGGAACCTTCATATATTGTTTTTCAACCACGTGAGTGATGAGTGCCACATGACTATAGTGAGGTTCTACCGATATTGCTAGCTCTATTTGTTTCATATGTTAAATGATTGTATCGGATGATTTGGGGGAATTGATTCAAATTTGATATTATGGTATATCAAGTGGTCTTTGAAAATTTTATTCTCTAGTCTGTTTGCTAAATGATTTTTGTGCCTTTTTGGGCTACCTATGGATTGGGTTTGCCATTGAGATGCTAACTATGTCTATCCTGAGAAGGTTTAGTGTACTTTTTGGTCTTAGCGTTGGTTAGAGACAAGCTGTAGTTTAAGCATGGGGGAGATTGATAAGTGCTTATCATATTTATCATTTTAGAGTCATTTTCCTACATTTTTATGAGAATTATATGCTTTAAGTTACCACATATACTCCTATTTTCGTTTTACGCTTGGGTATGGTTATTTGATGATATTTGTAAAAATTTGGACCATTTTGACCAAGCATTTAAACCTCATTTGAGTGTATTTTGACCGCCCACAGATGCCCATGAGATGTGATGCCTGTGGAGCAAGAGAAGAGCAGAAGATTTGATTCTAGCCAAGACCATGGTCCAACCGTGGTGGCGACCATGGTCCAACCGTGGTGGCTACCACGGATCATGGTAAGCTGTGTAACTATGGTCTCTTCGTTTTCCTTCAGCTGTGTGGCTGAAAATGCTCATGTTTTTCTTTATAAACTCATCCCTCAGCAGCAGAAAAGGAGAAGCATATCATAGATAGTTATTTTCCTTCCCAAAGTTTTACTCTTTGTGGTTAGAATTTTAGTTTGATTTTTGTGCAAGTGAAAAATCTTGAGTGAGTAATTCGGTTTTATTGGCGGTTTGAAGACTTCATCAAAGGCTATCATTGTCAAGCCCTTCCCTCTCAGATCTCACTGAATCATTGATTAGTTGTTTAATTTTTAATCATGAGTGAATAGTTTATTTGTCTAGGGATTTGTTTCTTAATGGAAGTGTAGTTGGATCATGTTATATTCAATAGAATTGCGCTTTTGTTTCATGATTGATTTGATTTCGTCTTATCAAGTGATTATCATATTCTGAGTAGATTTTGGCCAAATTTTGCTTGCACCCTTGAAATAATTGAATGAAGAACTAAAAGGTGAACTTTGATTATTAGACTACTTGATAAGACCTAATATAGCGATGATTCGAAAGAGTGATTTGCATGTTGGGAAGACAAGAGAGTAATCAAAAATATTAAGCTTAGATTATGCGCAATTAGTTTGAAAGGATAACTTTGGTTTAGTTTAAGCAATTTGGTTAATTTCAAAAAAATAGACTAAATTCTGGATAGATTGTAATTCCTCGAAATTATCCAATTAGAGAAAATGCATGTTAATCACATTGATCCAACACATTTCTTAACTAAATGAATCCCTAGGCTTTTTTCCTTGATTGAATTTAGAATAAGTTGATTAGACATTGTTAAATCAGAATTCCTCGATTAAGTTATTGCTTAGCAATTTCTAATAGAAGGAACTCAATAGATTACTTTGGTCCATGAGGACAATATTTTATTTATACTATGACACCTGTACGCTTGCAGCAGTGGTCAATTACACATCTTCTTAGTAGCAAGGGCTTCGCAGCAAAATGGGGAGGCTGAAAGAAAGAATAAAGCCTTGGAAAATATGGAAAGGATAATGCTATTTGAGAATAACCTCCAAAATGCTTTTAAGCTAAAGCTATAAACACTATCAACTTGTTCTCAATAGATGCTTTTTGAGACCCATCTTGAAGAAAACTCCTTATGAGCTATTCAAAGGGAAAATATCTATGATTTCCTACTTTATAACATTTGGTTGTAAGTGCTTCATTCATAATAATGGGGAGAACCTTGGAGAGTTTGATGAAAGGGGGGATGAAGGCATGTTTGTCAGATACTCTCAACAAAGCAAACCATACAGAATGTACATTAAGGGCGCCAAAGTGGTTGAAGAAGTGGTCTCTAATCAAAACAATGATGAAAATATGAGTTCAACATCCTTCATCGATCTAAACTGATTAGATATGAAGATGATGAAGACGAAGTGACTGAAATCAACAAAGCCACTACTCCGAGCCAATGTCAGGGCACCTTGAATAAACCAAAAAATAAATTAGGGCCCTTGAGGTTGAGATCACTAAAAGTTTTGAAACAATTTAAATAGTAAGGTAAGAAGCAAAGCATGAAACCAGCAATGATTTAAATCTTAGAGAACCAAGGAGACGTTATAAGTTCTTTGCACACAATTCTATAAACAACATCATTTTAGATATCAACTCATATGTAAGGATTCATTCTTCTCTTAGCAATTTATGTGCAGTCTTTGCATTTATTTCTCTCATAGAACCAAAGAGCCCTATTGGAGCTCTTGCAAACCCTAATTGGACTTCAACTATGCAAGAAGAAGTCAACTGGTTTGATAGAAAGTAAGCTTGGTCCTTAATCGTCTGACCTACGAACCATATAGTCATTAGAATCAAATGGGTATATAGGAACAAAGTAGATGAATCTAGAAGTGTGGTTAAATAATTAAAAAAAAAAAGACTGGACTCGTAGCCATGGGTTACAACCAAGAAGAAAGGATTGACTATGATGAGATCTTTACCTCAATTGCTAGGCTTGAAGCTATTAAAATGTTGCTTCCATTTGCATCCTTTATGGGCATCAAATTATATCAAATAAATGTGAAATGTGCATGTTTGAATGATTATTTTCAAGAAGTTTATGTGGAATAATGACTGGTTTTCAAAATTCAGATTACTTGACCTTGTTTTAAACTGCATAGAGCCGTATTTGACTTAAACCAAGCTCCTCGAACATGAAATAAAAAGTTTACCAATTTTTTACTTGAAAATGAGTTCAAAAGAGGTTAGATTGAGGCAACGTTATTTACGAAAACAAATGGGAGTTATTTTTTCGTAATCCAAATATATGCTGATGATATATTATTTGGTGTGATTGATGAATGTTTATGTAAAGAATTTGCTGAGCTTATGAGCAAGGAATTTGAAATTAGTATGATGGGTGTTAAGCAAAGAATTTAGCAAAATAAATAATGTGTACAGCACAACCTGCCAACATATAGAAATGTACATTAGTTTATTTTTGGGTATGACCTAATTCAAAAGGGTCGATCTCCTTAATTGTATCTCCCTTCAATACTCCACGTTTTGATTTCAATTCATTCTGTTTAAGTTTTCTTTCTTTATTTTATCTTACATTTAATAAAATTTTAATTTAACATGGATTGATACTTATCATGTTTTTGATGCTGAATCATCTAAGCCCTTAACTTGATTGCATCAAATAGTGATTATATAGGCACATTCTAAGAAAGATACTTAACTTACAGATTCTTTACATGCAAGTTAGGATGAGAATTTTAATGTTATTTAAAATTTGGGGTTCACTCATTGTTCGTCATGAGCTACCTATATACCCCTTTTATAAGGAATTAAACCAGCCGTGGTCCTGTTATATGAATTGACTTGATTTGTATTTTGTTCTGGTTAAATTAATAACAATTTGAATCAATTAATTAAATTTGATTATCTTGAATAAATCAAAGCGATGACTTGATTTAATTTTGTTATTTCAATTTTAACTATGATAGCTAAGTTATAATTTTTTGCTATTTTATAATTTTAACTCGCCGACTTAGCCCTTCTTAGGGATGCCTATTTTCATTTTTGACTGTTCGATTGCACCCAAGTTTACTAATGGGTTTCGCATATACCCTTAGTGGCATCTAATCGGCGTAGTACTAGGCTTATATTTGGCCCTAGGGTTCGAATCAATTTGGAAGGGGAAATCTAGTGAGCTTGGCAGTTTATTTGGCCCAACTTTGGTGTATTTGGTTGACTTAGGTATTTGAGAAAGGATTATATTTTACAAAGCTGGGCTAATATTTGTGGGGCTTGAATGATCTTTTTTATTTGGCTTGGATTTGGTCCTATTGGAAAAATTTAGCACATGCCTTAGCAATGCCGAAGCGAACAATCTTGTTGCCCGGGAATCGCCCACGAATTATTGAATTAGAACTAATAGTGGCTACTAGAGTCACCATAGTTGTCATGCCTCAAACCCAAACTCGAATGATGGCAAGGCTAGCATGAGAGGAGGGGAGAGAGATTCAGGGTTGTTGTTTAGATTTCTATCACGAACACAAAATGAAGTCCCTAAACCCCTTAAATAGCGCCACACAGCTTGTAACTGACAATGAGTAGTTAATAGGAATGATTAATACATAATTAACTATTCCGTAACTACCCACTTAACATATGTTATTAATGTGACCGTTATATTCGATCAACAGCTTCCCCTCGATCACATAAACCATAATTTACACATTCCTCTACCAACTAATCTCTTCATGCCTCATACCGGGAACTGAGCATGCGACCAAAAAGGAGTAGTTGCATTGTATTAAGTCATAATGTAACTCATATGACAATCTCATATGGGAACAATACCCCCAATCATCTAAAACATACCAGTGATATACATTGTCCCTTTATGCCTATTGATATCAAATGATTATGTACCGAATATAATCGCCCGAGCTTGATATGGTGATAGGGAAATGATTCTTCATTAGACAATTTAAAATAATTCAACTTAGCAGATCTGCTTTCCTAATGTGTTCTGCTGGACTATATACATTTTAGCACTTGGATAACACATTAAAGGTAGCAACATCAAACTTTGATTTCATATCATAATTTGAAGTCAAAGAGTATTGGCAATAGAGGTCACACAGCGACAATGAAAGGGAATTCACTTGTCACTCACCAAACAGGTCGAGCACACATAGTATGATAGTCTGTTATGGCATAACTCCCACTAAGCTGGCCGTGTCACTCTTCTATGTCATGCAAATTGTAAGTCTGACTTTTACCTAAAAAACCAACCTGAGCCACTAAATCAACATAGCTAATGTTAATCTTGGCACTCAAAATTCAACTATAAGACTTGAATATGAAATCATTGTATTTCATATTCGACTTTTAGAAGTCTCATCTTAGACTTACTGAGGTGATGACCAAACTTATCATTCACACAACATAAGTATAATGATAATTCAATATTAACACAACTAGTGTTAATATTGGAAAGTCTCATCCTACCCACTACTTAAGTGGTAGGAAAATTGCCTGTGTGACTAGGTCAATTAGAAGCTTGGTGATATTTCAATATGCCTAACATGCAACAAGAAATCATGAGCATTTTGCTCATTTACAAAAGAAACATGTTCATCATATAACAAGGTACATGCAATCACTAAACCTTATGAATTCATAGACTCAACAGATAAGCTTTGAGCGAATCACTAGGAATAGATTTAGTGAACGGACCATAATCACCTTGTTAGTGTATACATACCTAATGGCAATGCTTTTTGTCACTAGTGTGACAAGCAACACAATCTACCTGCATACTTGACATTGTTCTATAGTTTTGCTTCTTACAGCACTATGACACGGCTTTTCCAGGGTAAAGACATACCATGAGGTCAACCTAGACTCATCTAGGTCACCATCCCAATTGGCATTTAGGTATCCTCTTGACTTGAGGTCTCCACCTTGATAGCAAATAACTACGTCAGCAATACCACAAAGGTAGTACTTGATTCTCACAGGACATGTACATAACATGGCTTACATTAAGCTTCCTATGACACTGGCATAAGGGACTTTGTTCATTGTCTCTATTTTATCATCTGTTTTAGGGTATTGTTCAAGACTCAAGGTTAGATCCTTCTTAACTGGAGTATCTATAGGCTTGGAATTATACATCTGAAATCATTCTAAGACCACTTGGATGCATGCTTCTTGGGAAAGTTTCTGTTTATTTTCACTCACAGAGCATACTTAGCTTCACCCATGTCCTTAATCTCAAAGCCATAGGACATCCATTTTTTAGTAGCGCCGATCATCTCCAAGTTATTCCCAGCCAGCAATATGTCATCAACGTTTAACATAAGAAACATAATCCGCCCAGTTGTTCTTTTGGCATATGTACAATGGTCTTCTGAAACCATAGATACGCCAAATGAAGTTATAGCTTTATGGAATCTAGAGTACTAAGATCTCGAAGATTGCCTAAGACCATATAAGGACCTTTTAAGATGATACACCTTATTCTTTTGTTCCTTTGATACAAAACCAATGGGTTGGTCCATATAAATCTCTTTATCATTGAGGAAAGTAGTCTTTATGTTCATTTGAAACAACTTTAGGTTTAAATAGGCAGCTAGAACTAGGAATAGGCAAATAGAAGCGAATTTCACCACAAGCGAAAATGTCTCTTTGTAGTCTATGCCCTCAATTTGGATAAAGCATTTCACCACTAGATATGCCTTGAACTGTACTGATTGAACCATTGACCTGATGTTCTGTCTTGAAAACCCACCTGTTTCCGATAGACTTATGTCAGGATGGACGATCAATGACTTCCTAAACCTTGTCTCTTGCTATTTACTCCATCTCATCCCTCATGACATCCATCCACTCTTTGTGATTTGGTGAATCAATCGCCTCTTGATAAAGGGTACGTTTCTCAACTTCCGAGAAAGTGCATAAGAATATTTTCCCTTTGATTTGGAAATATGATCGATGAATTCTTCCATGGTCACTCATTTGGATCTTGGGGCCTTCATTATTTATCTACCTAGTTGAGGAATCCCTCCCCGTTTCTCTAAGAGATACAGGACCTTGAGCATGTGGAGAATCACTCCTACTATCCTTTAGAGGTGTAGGGTCCTAAACATATGGACTAACTGCATGTTCAGGAACAAGAGATTAAGGAATCACATCATTCTCAAGTTGACTCTCTCAACATTTTGAGATTAGCGCGAATCTCATTCTCCTTAACAGATGAACCTTCATCATTCTTTAAATAAGGGAGATTTGCCATCCTCACTCCTCTACCTCACTGAGAGATGGCTTAAGGTTTTGTTATAACTCATATAATTGGAGGTCCTTTTTAAATTTCACCAAATACTTAGGAACTCATCCTTAAGGAAATCGATATTGCAGGAATTCATTTCCTTCATTCCACCATTATGGTGTTCCACATACATCATATATCATTTGGAATATGTGGGATATCTTAGAATCCAATCTTGGTAGCACTTGGACCAATCTTATCATGTTTGTGGGTTGGATTGTGCACATAGCCAGCCGACCACATGGGCATAAGTGGTTTAAGGATGACTTTTCATAAAACAATAACTCATATGGTGTGACAGATACACTCTTACTTAGCATACAGTTAAAGAAATAGGCTGCCTATAAGTAGCACATCACCCTATAAACTAATTCGGAGGTTAGCATGTGCCATCGTTGACCTGACCATGTCAAGCAATGTACGATTCCTATGCTTTACAACACCGTTTTATTTCAGTGTGCGAGGAATTAGTAGCTATCTTTATATACCCTTCTGCTCACAAAATTCGTTAAACATATTGGAGAGATATTCACAACCTCAATCAGTATGAAGAGTCTTAACTTTTTGTTCTAATTAAGTTCTCACTTCCGCAACAAAGTATTTTGAACATGTCAAGTACCTAATAGCGATGAGTTAATAGGTACACATACCTATATCATGAACCACGTATAAGAGTTATGAAATGAATTTTCCCATGAAATGCTTTCACATTCATGGGTCCATAGATGTCAGAATGAATGAACTCCAAGGGACACGATGCGCATAAAGCCTTATCAAAAGGCTTTATAGTTCCTTTGCTAGCTAAACTGAACTCACATATGGGCAACTTAACTGTAATGAGTCGGTCTTAAAAGACCATCTTTAGCTAGTTTGGTAACTCCGGCTTGGCCCTCAAGGTCAAGTTGAGCATGCCTAAAAACAGAGTAAAAGATGAAGTTAAGATGGAAGATGTTTTATTTTGTACAAATATCGAAAACATCTTTCAACGTTGCATGGCTAAATAAATTGCCATTGTATACGATAGACAAAAATCGAAAGAGAAACTAATCTCAATAGCAAAAGACACAAGGGAACATCACACCCCAGGTACATAGAGATCATCGTGAAGAAGCAACACATTCTCTTCATAGAGTTTGACATAATATTTCCCTATTTCAAGGACATTTTCTTCACTATCGTTCCCTAAAATGACAGTTTATGAACCCACAAGGTAGCGATGAAAGTTCATAAAATTAGCTCAGTTCTTAACCATGTGCTTTGTTGCTCCTATGTCTACAATCCACTAGGGATCATAAAATGCTTGGCATCACACATATTATCAAGGGTAATTGTGAAAGATGGTACCTTAGTTGGCTCAGGACAATGCCAAGTGCATGGTTCCTTATTTCTATAGTTTATAGCACTTCACATATGCTATATTCTTCTCTCTATTTCCCTTACCCTTTTTCCTTTTGGCAGTACCACCCTTTGGTTCGGAGCTTCAAGAGGAAATGAGTTTGGTCAAACTTGATGCTAAGCCAATTCCACATGCACTCAATAGTGGGATAACTTTCAAGTTCTCCTACCAGATTTCATTTATGCTATATAACATAGTATAGCCTGTTGATCGATCCTTCTCAACACATGATACAACTCATGTAATTTGTATATAAAACATATTTATATAATGTCACTGATTGATGATTTGCGTGAAACATATTCATGTAACAAAATATTGTATAAAACATATTTATACAACTTAATTTGTAACATGAAACATATGAAAAAACATGAAACATACGTATTTTAGGAGCTTAATTAAAAAACTCATTCTTACCTTCAAACATATTCACAAAATAAATATCACGTTGTATAGAACACATTCATATAACATGATTTTATGAAATAAAAATCATTAAAATAACACGTGTAAGTTATACAACATATACATAATGTTGCAGATTTTAAATATCATGAAATAATAATACGAAACGGATTCATAATGTTAGTAAAACAT
>NCQT01057019.1:0-10206 GCA_002740465.1 Stenocereus thurberi | reverse complement strand
ATTCAGGAAAAGCAAATGTTGTAGCAGATGCCTTGATAGGAAATCGTAACATAACTCAAACACTGTGATGATTATTCCATTGACTGTCTCGAGAGAGCTTGAGAACTTGGGAATTCAACTAGTGTTCCAGAGGTAAGCAAATGTTCAATTNNNAGNACTTACTTTACAGCCTTCCATAGTGGAGGAAATTCGAATGAACTAGGAAAGTGATCCTAACCTCCAAAGAATAAAGTAAAATTTAGACAAAGAGAAGTCTCCTGGGTTTGTAGTGCGTGAGGATGGGACCCTCTGATTCAAGAATATGTATACCCAAAAATGAGGAATTGAGGAAACAGATCCTAAGGAAGGCTGACAATATTCGCTATTCGATAGAAGAATACGTAAGGCAATACTTCTGGTGGAACAATATGAAGAAGGAGGTTGTAGAATATGTAGACAAGTGTCTAACTTGCCAGAAGCTTAAAGAAGAGCGTCAATGTCCCATGGGTGAACTGCAACACCTAGAAATTCCCACTTGGAAGTGGGATTCGATCGCAATGGACTTTGTTATGAGTTTACCACTTTCTGCCTCAAAGAAGAATGTCATCTCGGTCATAGTTGATCGGCTTACCAAGTCAGCCCATTTTCTACTAATTAGGGATACTTAGAAAGTTGAAAAACTAGCCCAACTTTATAAAAAGGAGATAGTCTGCCTGCATAGGATCCCCTTAGATATAGTATTAGATTGGGATCAAAGATTCTAAGCCCATTTTGGCAAGGACTTCAAAAAGCCTTTGGGACCAAATTGAAATTTAGTAGCTCTTATCACCCTGAAACAGATGGACAATAGTGAATCAAGTTCTGGAGGACATGTTAAGAGTTGTGTATCGAAGTTCCAAGGGAAACGGGAAGATGATTTATCATTGGTGGAGTTTTCTTATAACAATAGCTACCAGTCCACTATCAAAATGGCCCCGTTTGAGGATTTATGCAGAAGAAAATGTAGAATTCCACTATACTAGAGTAATTTCGATGAGGCATTAATCATAGGTCCCGAAATGATCTGGGAAACCATTGAAATAATAAGAAGGATTCGGGAGCTTATTAGGGTTGCCCAAAGTTGGTAAAAGAGTTGTGCAAACAGGAGAAGGAGGCCTCTGGAGTTTCAAGTAGGCGATAAAGTTTTTCTGAAGGTTTAAAAGAGGTTCGAAGTACGAGGCAAATTGAGTCCAAGATATACTGGACCTTATGAAATCATTTAAAAATTAAATCCCATAGCATATCAACTAGATCGACTGGTAGAACTAGAACAAGTGCATAACGTGTTTCACATCTCTCAGCTCAGGAAGTATATTCCAAATCCGAACTGCACCATTGTATCTGAACCTATTGAAATCACTGAGGATCTAGTATTTGAGGAGCGTCCAATGCAAATACTAAATCGCAGGATTAAGCAGCTGCGCAACAGGCAGATACCTTTAGTCAAGGTGTTTTGGACAAACCATACCTCCAAAGAAGCCACTTGAGAGACTGAAGAGGAACCATATTTATTTAAGGTAACTTTGCATGACATGATAAAGTTCATAAGTTTCGAGGACGAAACTCTTTAAAGGAGGAAGGCTGTAATAGCCCAATCCTAAGTTATGTTTATTTATTTAATTGCCTCACAATAATGATTTTCTCATATTTATTTATCACATTTGATTATCTTGATAGGGAAAATTTTATTTAGGCCCTCACTTGACAATTCGGGTTTTATTTACTTATTTGATTATTAACAAAAATTTTGGGAGAATTTAGGTTTCTGTTGATTTGAGTTTTGATCATGTTCTTTGGATGAAAACAAGAGTTATTTTGATGTTTTTAATGTTTGATTGAGTTTGAAGAATGTTAGGGTTAGGGTTATTCATGATCATGCAAACTTAAGGTTGGAATTATGTTTTTCTTGGATTATTTGTATTTGATTGAGTCGCTTTAATCACTAATAATGTTTATGAGGATGTTTTTGGTGATTTTGGATGAGATAAAAGAAGAGGCAAGTTGGTTATAAGCTAGGTTTTTGGCAAGTACTGCATGGTTTGAATTATTTTCGCATTAAACATGTTGTTTGTGTATATTTCATTGAGAAATGAATCTTTGATGTATATGATTATGAAGTGAAATTGAGTATGGTGGCTTTGTATGATGATGGGAAGGACTAAAGCTTTGTTACATGATTTTAAGGGTTGATTTTGGATGAGAATTTGTGTGAAAAGAGAGGAAAAAACAATGACAGTGGGGGCCTTTTGAATCGCCTTAATTCAAGTTCAGTAGCTAAAGTTATAGCCATTTTGCTAGAACTGCGCTGGCTCGACCGAAACTGGTACACTTTTGTTCTACCCCCATTTTGAGAACCCTATTGTGGGAATCATGTTTTGTATTGTAAATGAATGCTTTTTAGGACCTCTTAAGCTTTCTATGTTGAGGAATTAGGTCTCAAATAGGGGCCGGGAGGTTAGGTCACAAGTCATTTATTCTGGCCCTGTTACACTTTTACTTTTGTTTTTACTAAAACCATCAATTATAAAAATAAATATATTTGCTAACTATATGTTCCTGTAATGATATTTTTGTACAGATGCAGGGCCTAATCTACCATTTCCCCCCCCTTTTGTGCATAATCTGACTCAGTGACATTTCATTCAAAGGCTAGGTCTGTTCATTATCTGTTTATTTATAAATCAGCACATATTTATCAAAATTATAATATTTTGGTAAGTCAACCAATGAATCAGTTTAAGCCATGATTTATCACATAATTAGTGACCCCCATCGGTTATCAATTATAAGGCACTGCCCTTCAGTTACCCTTGCAGCTACAGGCCAGGTCCCTTAATAGATTTGACAGGTGTAGACCTATTTTTAGATCATAACAGTTACTAGAGGTTCACTATTAGATAATAATTAACAACGCTGTTTTACATTTATCTCATTCCCTATTTTAAATTGAAATGGATTCCTATGTGGGCTGCCCAACTAGTTCTTCCATAGGCATTTAACAGTATAAGAATGTATGTACTAAGCTTCGGCTCACATTTTGAAATATTTTCACATTTTGTTTCAAGCAAATGTTTAGTGAATCGCCCTCAGGCTGGCAGGCTGACTGGAGGTGATAAGTGAGCAAGTAAGTCTAAATTTGAACTATGTAGTATTAGTGTTGTGATGCTTTGACCATTATATTGTGAAATATTTTAACTTTGGAACTGTATACTCTACAAGAGTTATTATGTTTTGGTGTAAACCTTGAGATAGTTGAATGTTTTGGTGGTAGAACTGTTCATATATGGTTCAGATGGCTTGTGTTTGAGTGAATGCCTAATGAAGGCAAACATTGTTTAGGTTGCTATATTTATTGTTTACAAGCAAAGTCTTGTCTTTTTTGGATGGTAGTAATGCTCCGATCATTTGCGATTTTACTTCTAATTGGTGCAACTAATGAAGAGAACGCAAACAGTGAATTCGGTACATTTGGGGTGTTACAAAGGCCAAGGGTCGAAACTACACTCTCACACCTTTAGTCCCTAACTTAATGCAGAGCATTAAAACTAACCTTGGGAAGGGAAATACAAGTGAGAAAGCCTTATTTTTGAGTGAAACATGAGTAGAGAGATCCATAAGCAAAGGCAAACCAGTTTATGCCTTTTTTTTTTTTTTGGAAGAAGGAGAGGAAGAGATCCCTTTGCATTCCCTTGCTCAACCTTTTATACGTGAGTATCTGGATGTGTTTCCAAGTAATTTACCCCTAGGATTACCCCCATTCAGAGGGATTGAACACTAAATAAACCTACTGCCTGGTGCTGCCCTACCAAACAAGCTAACATATAGGTGTGACTCTACCGAAACTAAGGAACCTCAGAGGCAACTTCAAGAGCTTATTGATAGAGGTTACATAAGGGAAAGCATAAGTCCTTGTTATGTTCCAACCTTACTTATCTCTAAGAAGGATGGAACCGTAAGGATGTGCGTGGATGATCGAGCCATAAACAACATTACTATTAAGTATAGGTATCCTATCCCTAGGCTTAATGATATGTTAGATGAAGTGCATACATGATGGAGTCCTACCTAGCCAGTCTAATGAGGATGCTCAAACAAGTCTAGAAAGTATCAATTCATCATCCAAAGTCCAAAAGATCACACAAATTTTACAAGGAGATCAAACAGCCACATCTCGGTTCAAGACAGATTCTAAACCTGGTTTTGTGTTCAAGATTACATAGGCCTTCCGAGGTTTAAGTCCTTAATTTTTTCATATTTTAGATCCTCAGGATGTTAAGTACCTAGTCCAACAACGAAAATCAAGTTAAGTACAATTTAAAGAACTAGGTCCATTTTGCGAACTGTGTTGGTTGGAGCCTAGTTCGACCGGTCTGATTTAGCTAAGGGTTTAGACCAGCAAATAAGGCGATAAGCCCAATTTTCCACTTGCAGGGGTTAGAAGACATCCCAAGGTTTCTCCATGAAAGGAAGTCTAAATAATGTTTACTTTTTGTATAAGATATGTAGCGCCCAAAAATAGCTTGAAAACTACCCGGTTCTATCTGATTGGTGCATTTCATGGTTATTATTCCTTTTGCCTTCTAGTCATGCCCAAGCAGCATCATTAGGTAATTAAAGGAAGTTGCAACACAATCATTTCAACTCAGCCAAATGAAGAATCAATGAGGAATAAGGAGTAAAGTATAGAAACACTATCACTGGCTAACCGTGAAGTAAAAGGAACCAGCAGCCTTTTTCTCTTTCTTACATATGCAGCCAGCTCTTTCCCTATTTAATTGCTTGGTATTGAGTTTAGACTTAAACTTAAAGGATAACTAGACTCAAGGGATGTAATTATTGTAATTAAAGCTAGCGTGTACTTTGCTGATTTGTAGGTTTAAGCTAAGCCAGGTTTAAGCTAGATTAGGAGGTTTCCTAATCTTGACGAAACCTTCTCCCCCTTGCTAGACCAGCTTGTGTACGTCTGTATAAGGCTTTAGGGAGCCACATTTGTAACTAGAATGCTTTACACATTGAATGAGAAAGAGCTTTGGTCCTTGATTAAAACCGAAATACTTAGCTTGCTTATCCTTACTTCGGCCGAGTAAGGTGGTATTCAAGTGAAGTCTTAAGCTTGTTTAAATGATGTTTTTGTATCTTAATCAAGTTTAAGGGCTCTAATCTTAACCTTGGTGGTGTTTTCTGTATCCAAGATTCAAGATTAGTTTCTATCTTTCCCCCACATTTCTTTCAGATTTCATTAAACTTAAGCATAGAATTTGGTTCGTTCTACCTTAGCTTACATTCCTCCTTGAGTGTGAGTTTAGTTCATTCACATATCCATCAACTTTGGTGCCAGAGCTAAGTTTCACGTTAGCCTCATATTTAGCCCCACACTTCCAAAATCATTCCTAAATGCATTCCCAAATACAATCCCCTATTCTATTCAAATTAGCCCAGTTACATCATAAGTGCTAGCATGAGTTTAGAAGAAAAGCTTGAAGCTGTTTTAAAGAACAGCCAAGCCATTTCCGTCTCCAATCAAGAACGTAAGGATTCTAGTCAAGAACTTAAGGCTTAAAATGAGTATTAGAGGAGACAGCTTGGTGAGTTTATGAAACAGAAGCAAAAGATGTATGCTAAACCTACTAAATTAGGTCACGAAGAGGAAGAATAAGAAGCCAAAAAACCTCTATGTTCATCTAGTGAGGATGAACACTTGAGGAGTACAAGGATTGAACCAAGACCCTACATCAACTCTAATGACTTTAGAGTTCAGATTCCAAAATTTGAGTGCAAACTTAATCCAGATAAGTTTTAAGAGTGGATGCACATGGATAAAAGGATCCTTGAGTACAACGACGTTCTGGAAGACAAGAAGATCAAGCTGGTTGCTCTTAGGTTAAGGAAGTATGCCTCTCTATGGTGGACTAACCTATGTGCCAAGAGAGCTAGGAATCGTAAAAGGAAGATTAGGACTTCTAAAAAGATGAAAGCTAAACTCAAATCATGGTTTCTACCCCCAATCTATATCCAAGACAGTAATTCTCAACTCTACAACCTTATACAACATAGCCTCAATGTTGAAGAATACACATCTTAGTTTGAGAAACTCATGATCAAATCTAGCATTCAGGAACCTGAGGAACAAACTATAGTTAGATACTTGGGAGGACTTGAGCCTAAGTATGCTAATGTGGTTAAATTGTAACAGCTCATGACTTTGGATCAGGTATATGTCCTTGCTTATATGGTTAAGCAACAAAAGAAGACCCGGTAGCCCTTTAAACATAAGTTTACAAAGCCTCCATTCTAGAACTAACCGTTTAACAAGGGGAGCCCTAACCTATTTCTTAAGCCCACAAATCCTTCCCATTCCATTCTACAAAGAACCCAAACTTTAAAAAAGAGCTAACCACCTCCAAACAGACCTAATCCTAGTCGTTTGAGCACTAGAAGGTGCTTTAAATACGAAGGGATTGGACACATTACCGCGGACTGCCCAAACTAAAAGGTGAACACACTAGCCGAATGGGAGGCCATGAAAGAGCTTGAAGTTGAGGAGAAAAATGAGGAGGATGTTGAAGGTGATCTTAAGAAAACTCTAAAGGTAGTAGAGGAGGTAGAAGGGGAAGAAATGCTAGCTTTGAGAAGGGTTTTAAGAGGCTAGAAAAGTGTCAAAGACGAGCAAAGGAAAAACATATTCTATACCTGGTGTCTGATTCAAGAGAGAGTTTGTTCTTTGATTATAGATAGAGGGAGTTGTGCCAATGTAGTTTCTCTTAGCATGATTGAGAAACTATGCGTGCAAGCCATGGCCCACTGCCATTTATACAACATCCAATGGCTAAACCAAAGCAAGGGATTACAAATTAACTCCTGGTGCCTCATTTTTCTCTCCACTGGAAAGAACTACCAAGAGGAGTTATGGTGTAATGTTATCGCTATGGATGCATGCCATATCTTATTAGGTAGGCCCTGGTTGTATGATAGGAAGGTAATGCATAATGGATTCTTGAATAGATACTCCTTTTCCAAAGGAAGGAAGAAGATTACCTTGGTTCTTTTATCCCTGTTCGAGCTCCACAAGAGTGAACTATAAAAAAGGCCTGAACATTCTGATTTGCTTCTCACATTTAGTGAACCACTTTTAAAGGCTTCATATCATTAGTTTAAAGCTTTTAAAGAGTGGATTCTAAATGTTCTAGAGGAACCAAAAGTCCATTGCCAAACCACCACATAACCATTTCCGTAATCACCCGTTTCAGTCACTTTTTTCCAAAGAAGATCCCTACGGGTTTACCTCCTAAAAGAGATATTCAACACCATATTGATCTTATTCCAAGTTCTATCCTTTCAAACAAGCTAGCTTATAGGATGAATCCTAAGGAAACCATAGAGATATACAGGCAAGTTGAGGAACTAATCTCTAAAGGGCTAGTTTATGAATCTTTTAGCCCTTGTGCTATATGAGCTTTACTAGTTCCTATAAAGAATGGCAACATGCATATATGTGTGGATAGTAGGGCTATAAATGAGATTACTATCAAGTATGTACACCCCATACCTAGACTTGAGGACATGCTAGATGACTTACATGGCTCATATGTGTTTTCAAATATTGATCTTTGAAGTGGATACTACCAAATCAAAATCCGAGGGGAAAATGAATGGAAGATGGCATCTGAGACTAAAGGAGGGTTATATGAGTGGCTAGTTATGCCATTTGGCCTTTTTAGTGCTCCTTGTACATTCGTGATGTTAATGAACTAAGTATTCAGACCTTACATTAGGAAATTTGTGGTTATATACTTCGATAACATTCTTATTTACTCCAAGAACGAGCAAGAGCATCAAGATCATCTTATTCAGATTATGCCAGTTCTTGAACGTGAAAAGTTGTTTGGTAACCTTAAGAAATGCGTCTTTTTCACTTATGAGGTGACTTTCTTAGGTTATATTGTTACTAATCAAGGCATTAAGGTAGATGAGAGCAAGCTAGAGGCCATTCAAACATGGCCTATTCCACAAAGCATGCACGATGTACAAAGTTTCCATGGCCCAATCTGCTTTTGAGTAAGTGAAACGGAGATTAGCTCAAGCACCCGTACTTGCTTTATCGTGCTTTAAGAAAGTCTCTGAGATTGAATGTGATGCATCTAGAGTTGGTATAGGTGGTGTTCTTAGTCAGGAAGGTAAACCTTTGGCCTTCTTTAGTGAGAAATTGTGTGATTTAAGATGAAAGTATTCCACTAATGATAAGGACTTTTATGTGATTGTCCATTATCTGGAGCACTGGAGTCATTATCTTATGGCTAGTAAGCTTATTTTGCATTCTAATCATGAGGTTCAAGGCAAGCATAAGTTGAACTCATGCCATGCCAAATGGGTTGAGTATCTCCAGTCACTTTCGTTTACAATCAAGCACAAGTTTGGGAAACTCAATCAAGGAGCCGATGCATTATCTAGGAGGTACTTGCTCCTATTCCAGTTAGATGCTTGCATACTTGGTTTCGAGTATCTAAAGTGTTTATATGCTGATGATAAAGACTTTAGGGGGTTGTTGTCTATGTGTGAAAAGCACCCCAAAGGTGATTGTTTGGTCCGAGAGGCATTTTTGTTTAAGCGTACACAATTGTGAATTCTTAAGTGTAACACCCGTGAGCTTTTGATTAGAGAGGTGGATAAAGGATCTTTAGTAGGCCATTATAGAGAGTCTAAGACCTTGGTTATGCTAAGGGAACATTACTACTAGCCAGGAATGGAGAACGACATTCAAGACATCTTCCAAAGGTATAGCATATGCCAAGTGGCTAAGAGCCATTCTCTTTTCCACTGCCTTTACGCACGTCTACCAGTCCCTACACTTCCTTCAGTTGATGTAAGCATGATTTCATTCTAGGCTTGCCTAATACCCAAAGGAAAAAAGATTCAGTCTTTGTTATGGTGGACAGGTTTTCTAAGAATGTATATTTCATTCCATGTAACAAGACCAATGATGCTACATATCACGGAGCTGTATTTCAAGGAGGTGATAAGATTACATGGTATTCCTAGATCCATTATTTCTAATAGGATACTAAGTTTCTTCGTCACTTTTTGATTATCTTATGGAAGAAATTGGGTACTAAACTCAAGTATAGTACCACTTGTCATCCATAAATTGATGGGAAAACTGAGGTTACAAATCGAACCTTAGGAACCCTCCTAAGAGCATTGATTAAACATCACACTAAAACTTGGGATTTGCTTTTATCACATGCTGAGTTTGCTTACAACAAGGCCCCTAGCTAGGCTACTGGTCTATTCTCCTTGAGGGCGGAATACAAGAATGATCCCCTTAGCCCCGTTGATCTTATTCCACGGCAGTTAGATTAAAAGCTAAGCATAGACACAGCAGCAATGGTAGAAGAAATCCAGAAGATCTATGAGTTAGTTAAGGGTAGAATAGAGAAGACTAATGCGTCATAACAACAAGTATAGAAGAAGCAAGGTATTTTAGCTAGGAGATCTCATTTGGATTCACTTAAGGAAGGAACTTTTTCCTTCAAAGTGCAAGAATAAATTAATGCTAAGAGCTGAAGGTCCATTAAAGATATTGGAAAGGTTGGTTTACGAGGTGACTTTGGAGTTTCAGCCACATTCAGTATGGCAGATTTAAGTCCTTATCTTCTAGACAAGTAACTAGAAGATTTAAGGATCAAATTCTTCTCAAGAAGGGAAAGATGATGGAGTTCAATTTAGGCAGTCCAATAAGGACACTGCAACAACTCTAAAAAGCCTTAATTTATCATCCAAAGTCCAAAGGATCATGTACAATTTGTAAGGAGATGAAACAGCCACATCTAGATTGTAAGCCTAGCTTTGTGGTCGAGATTATTGCAAATAATGACCCTGAGGTGCCCACTATTTTATGGAAACAATTTCTAGAGCCCTCTATTTTGGAAATAGGTTTTTAGGTACCTACTATTTTAGGTAAACTTATTAGTAGGGGTCAATATTTTTAGGAAATAGTTACCGGGGCAGATCTTCTAGCAACTTAGTCCTTAAACTTTTAGAAATTACAGAATAGTCCCTGGAACAGGAAAAACGTGTAAATAAGCTGTTTTTAGGAATTTTTTTAAGAACTAAGCTTATTTTAACTGATTTAACGTCTTATAATGATTTTAGTGGTACTAGTTATCATAATCTACTACTTATATCTTATAT
>NCQT01056990.1:1223-16433 GCA_002740465.1 Stenocereus thurberi | reverse complement strand
ACCTCTCTCTCCCCCCTCACGGCGATTGCAGCGTGGAACGGTCGACGGGGTGCGACGGCGGCTGACCAGTCGTTGGCATGGCAGCGACAGATCATTGCCCCTCCTCTTCTCTCTCTCCTGGTGTCGGCTTGTCGGGGAGGTTGAGGCTGGCTTTGAGAAACCCCACCTCACTCGTGGTTCCGTGAAAGAGAGGGCCTTGACTCTCTTTTGATATATTTTTTTGGTTGCTTACTTAACACTGCTAGTCTAATTCGTATCCGAAATTCTAAACCCAAAATCGATAATACGACCCTTTATCAATTATTCATTTCCAAATACGCCAAGGCTTGATTTATTAAACTTTGAAACTAATTTTGTAATCGTATTCGGTTCCTAATTGATTTAGTACTCGTTAATAATCTATATAATGCATACTAAAAATCATCGAAAGATTTTCAAAACCGATAATGACAGTAATATTAATAGCGATGAAAACATTCTTTTTCACACAATTATCGTTCACATAAGCGCATCAATAATAATTTAACTCATAAAGTTATTAAAGATACAAATTTTATAACGTAGAAGATAAAACAGCCAGGTTAACTTAAAATAAAGAAGGTGTATCTTCCACTAGATTAAGCATATGTGAGAGGATCATGCCTAGGAAGGCTACCAACGTTTTTAGATGGGAGTAAGGCCAAGTGTAGTTCTAGGTGATGTGTGACTTTAAGGGATTTTGCTTCTTGGATAGCTTTTTAACTTTAGACTAGTGGGTTAGCTACTTACTCAAATGATAAGGAATCAATATGAAGGCAATAACTTAACCTATGTATAAACTCAAGTGTATATGTGTGATGAGAGATGTCAATGTGTTGTAAGTCAAAATTTTTAATTATTATTTTAGTTTCAATTTTATTTTGGGCTTTGCCTATTTTAGGAGAAGACCCAAGTAAGATATCTCTACTAAACGTCGCTTACGCAACAGTATCGACCTTTGATTGTTGTTTAGAATTAGGTGTGGTGAATCGTTTAAGTCATAGCTCGAGTGCTATGTGAGATGTACTACCAACACTTGCTGGTGTGAGCCTTGATGCATGGAGCCTTCGCATTGTTCCCATTGTTTAATTACTTAAGCTTTCAGCACTATTTCCTTTTTGTGGATCTTCTGTTTTTTTGTGTTTTTAACAGAAAATGAATTTTGTGCCCTATCTCTGCTAAAGTGACCAATGTAATGAGCATCTGATTGATGACATTTGACCATGTCAGGGTGGGCATCAGATAATGAAGTACTCCTCAAGTTATAGGTCGAGCCCCAGATAGGCCTTAAGCACCACTAGCACATATTCAAATTTAAATAACTACTTGGAGCATTCTTTCCTAGCTAGCCTATTTGTCATTTGGTTTAGGCATCATGTACTTGAAATTTTAATTCCCAAGTCTAGTGCAAGTTGACTTGATATTTGGGTTTGTAGGTGTAATTAAGTGTTCTTATTAATTAAAATGGATGTATTGGGTTGCTAAAGGAGGTCTTCTTTCCTAGGCCAGTCTTCATAGCCACATGATTTTATTTTAGAGATTCATAACCTCTTTTGTATTCCTTTCTTTGGGCCTTATGTAGGCCTTGTTTTTTTATTATTTAACTTAGAAGGAAAATTCCAATTAGAGTAGGCTTTGAGCTTTTACTAGACTTTGGCATTAGGAATCAAGGGTACTCAACATCATTCTTATCTAGTTGATTCATTTTGTCAATGATAGTTATGCACATGGATCAACATTTTTGTTTGAATGGGCTACCAGGTTTCTTTGACTTAGATTGTTCAGGGATAATGAACACCTTAAAGTTCTACTTCCTGCAAGACTTAGTCACTTTATTATACTGGTTAAGCATTACGTTTTAACATGCTCTTGACAAATTTGTCTAGCATTCAAAACATTTTATGAACATTCAGACTAGTTAACTATCATATACAGAGCGATCTCATGGCTCCCATGAGCTGAGAAAGTACATCTATGAATTGATTTTCCTCCATTTGGTGGTATCTAATGTGGATTTTCAAAGTAAAGGAAATATTTTCCAGAAATTTTGGGATAAGATCAATTGTTTGCTTCAGCTATTAATGTCTTAATCTCTTCATTACTTGCTAGGTTAAGTTTGTATGCATATTAAGGAATTTTATGTACAAAGCCACAGCTCCTTGCAACCTAGTGATGCTCGCCTTATATTCTGCTTTAAGGTGTGTGACCTTAAAGTTTAACTTTACTAGAATAATATGGTTAATAATAGTATCCACTTAATAACGTGGTGGTTTGATATCGATCAATATACATAATTTTTTGAGCTTCATCACCAATGAAAAGGATGTTCTCATTTACCAACTCATGATTTTTTGCTTGATCGTTGGCCACATGCATTGGCATTACATGTCTTCTATGCATGTTTGTATTTTAAGTGGGAAGTTGTATTTAGAAAACCCAACTAGTCACTGGGATATCCTTTTATATAAGATGAATTGCTCCACTAGGTACATTATTAGATCTAGACATGTTAGGTTCTTCAATATGTGGGTCAACATTAAAGCTGTAACTTCTTTGTGATTGATATTAAAAGTATTAAGTGTATCTTTTTTCAGGACCACTTATCAAACCTGAAAAGTAAGGAACTTCTTGCGAAGATAATAAGTGTACTTTCCTTGATTCTTTCGTGGCGACATGAACTGTAGTTATTTTCATGGTTGTTAATCAAATGTGGTAAGTGCAAACGTTCCTTAATTGGTAAAAAAAGTATAGGAAGATTAGGCAGGGATTCTTTCATTATTCTTAAGAACTACCTTGGACAACAATTTGTTTCTTTGACTCTATTTACATCGACTTAAACAATACAACAAAATTGGAAGTGAAATAACTTATCTATTATAAATGCTAAAAGGAAGGCTTAACATCTTTTTTTTTTGGGGGGGATGGGTTCCATGTTGATCTTCATATCAGATGAATCCACTTTTAAGGTTACTTTGAAGGTATATTTCTTTGATTCAATCTCTTATAAATTTTCATATCCTATTCTTGAACTTGTCTTGATCTTCATAAGGACTTTGCTTTTATGTTCTCTATGTATAGTTTGACCTCATCATGTGTGATGTCTTTCAACAAGTTTTCTCATATCCTTTGATAGATTACAACTACATTCATTAACCCAAAGGCAAAACCTTATAACATAAGGTTTTATTTATTGTTGTGATTATGGTATTGATATAACCAACATAACCATATATAGATGATAGTAGTTAGTGGACCCGTAAGCATCACATTATTGGCTCCAAGATTCTAGACTAACCAAATGATTGTATATCTAATGGATTGTCACCTGGTGATGATAATTACCTAACTCACGAAGTGTAAAGAAATATTATACTTGGATTCCCAACAATTAGTATGTAGAAACTTTGGACTATTAAACCAAGGAGGCCTCATCAAATCCATCAGCCCACATTGAGCCCACCATTATACAACAAACTTAAATCCTAGGATGAGAATGCCTTTTACATTTTCCATAAAGCAAATGTTACTCTACTAACCAATATTTGATTTTCAAACACCTCATTCAAGATATGATCGATATTGGGACCATTCTGATCCTTTTATTTGGAGAGCTCAATGATGATTCTAATGACCTTACCTCCACACCAGAGAAATCATGATGGATTGCAGCCAATCTTATTCCCTTACCACAAGGCAGAAGCAGTATCAATAACAACAACTTAATTTCCCTAGGATAACTCCATATTCAAGTCACAATGTTCCCCCCTATATTATCCTTATTTTCTTTTTAGTCCAAGTCTTGTACCACTTGTTCCCATCAATAAAAGTTCATTATCTTTTCTATCCATATATATCTATGCGCATTCTTTATTCTCCTTCTTGTGAATAATTCTATCCTATCACAAATCCAATTTGTAAGACAACTGTACCCAAGTAAGAAAAAATAATTTAAACAACCTAACCCTGCGATAAAGTGTATAGTGTATGATGTCAAAATAAAATATAAGCGGTTAGAAGCAAAAAACTCTGAGTACCAATGTCCACGTATAAAACTCATGGTGTGACTCCATCAATCCAATAGGGTCATTTCCCCAAAGTAAAGAAGCACAAAAAAATCAAAGCTAAAAAAAAAAAGAGTTAAAAAAAGTAAAAGAAATTGCTAAAGGTTAAGTGACAGCTTGCTTTGCAGCTATAGTTGAAAATAATTACAAGGTTCTTAAGTGATGATCTCATACAAACTAAACCAATTTAATATCAGGAAGTTGCATATCAAAATTTGTCATGTTTGACATTGATAAAAAAAGAAAAAGTTACGACATCCATTTGAAAATGGGTCTTCGTAAAGAATGAAGTAATATAATGTTTATAAAAAAGACTTTCATTCACCTAAATCACTTAAATGGTGAAGTTATAAAGAATTGATGATGTTGCCAAAACAAATGATCGAGAGCCAAAAATTCTTTGAAATGGTAAGATCTTTACAACAGTCATCAAGAAAAGTAAATAAAGAAAGACATTAAAAGAAAATGACAACCAGTGCTGGTGTTTCATGTAAACATGTGCTAGCAGTACATACATGTCACAAGATAGCCTAAGTTATGAATCAATTAGTTAAATGCACACTAGACAGCTCATTTTCATGAGGGACAAACAAATCTTAATTATTTGAGGAGACAACCAAAGGCCAAAAAAATGAAAGATTGCTTTGAATTCAAATATGTAATAAGTTAGCACATCTTTCTTCATATGCACTTAGGTTTATATATGGGATAATTTTGAGCCTTCATGCTAATTCCCCTTCATTGGATCATCCACATCTTAGCCCTCCTAGAGACAAAATCATTCAAGTTACACACTTTTTTAAAACTATGATTGGTCTGACTTATGGTTCGACCATAAAAAGTATCTCACGTAAAACTTAAGATTCTTAATGATGAAAAACCTAAAAGACCATGATAAGTGACATGTTTGTACTTACCCTAATCAAAGGGAATAAGTTATGTAGGCAGATATTATAGTTACCCTGTCATTCACCCAAACATGCATCAAGGTTAAATTCCTACAAAAAAGAGAATGTTGGCATTTTGAGGATCCATGATATATTATCTCATCTGTCCTCCTTCGCAGGACTTGAACATCATACACCCGCCATTGTCTTCCATCACCTTTGACCTACATTCATATCTGCTCACCACCATAGAACACCATTAATTTTGCAAAGAACTTTCTAACCTTTCACCTCACCTTCATATCTTCTCTTACCTATGCAAAAAACATTGGTATGGACACCCCTAACTTTGAACATGCATGGCTTTAGACTTAGAATTTGAGTCCCTGGAAACAAACCGCATACACCGTCGTGAGATCGGTAAATACATGAACAAGCAAACAACTCGTGTAAAAAAACTTCTTAAGAGAAAATCACCTATAAGGAAAAAACTTTTCTAATGTGGATCATCCATCTTCATTGACCATTACATAGCTCAGTGTGGACTAATCTTCTTTGCACTTTGTTTGGGCAAATCCATGGTTAGTCTTTGCATCCCTCTTTTGTAGCACCTGTTAGTGTCATCATATCCATTTTGATCATTATAGGCTTCACACCTCTGTTGGATAATTTGGTCCTCAATCCTTATCCAACTTGACATCTCACTTACTCAACCTAGCTCATTGCCTAAGTTTACAACACCTCTACTTGGTACCCAAGAGTAAGATATACATCTACATCATCCTACTGTTCCGAGAGCTTGCCTTCTTATCTGGCCATAGTTGCTAGGCACATCGAGCCTGTCTTGAACCACTATCATATGTTGATAGCAAACCATCTCTACATCTTGCACTGTATCATAGACCCATCATATCTCACTTAGCATACATCCATAGATTCATGTGCATCCATCGATGTGTTTATTTAGTTCACATGTCAATACCTTTACATGTATTGTCACTCTTAACCTACATTCACTACGCACACATGCACACACTTGTCATTCATCCACCATGAGCACATACGCATCTACATTCATAGATATAGTCCACAAAGTGCTTACATGTATACGTTGGGCTATTTGTGCATTTGTATACACAAATTTGCACACTTGTGTCTCTTTTTTAGACACATACCTTACTCTTGGGATTTTCAATGTGCGATACACTACCCTTTTGGGATTTTCATCCTAAGATGATTTACAACTTTAGGATTTCTTATTTCGTGGCAAATATCTCACTATTAAATTTTTTGCCCTAAGACATACTGCATATTTGAGATCTCCATCAGGATATGTTAAAGTCCTTATCTCAGTGCATATTGCATTTTACCCTAATGCACATTTTGCTTTTCTAAATAGCCTTCCAAGTATGGTCCACGTATTGGTCTATGTTTAGGCTCAATATGCACCAATTTTATACCATATTCTACCAAGATTTTCTGCATACTAATTGGTAAATTAGGCTGTTTATTTTGTTTTGTTAGTTTTATACGTAATAAAGCCAATTACCCAAACGACGGATAATGGGTGTGAATGTGTTAAAAGTTGGGCACGTTAACCTGGGATAACCATAAAACAAGGTCGGGTCAACGAGTGTAAAAACTATTGGAGAAACAAGAAGAACAACATAGGAATTTGGCATAGATAGGTTTTCCTCTATTCTTATCTTAGAATCCAAAAACATGGCACGGTCGACCCCTACTACATGGCACGATTGTGCCAAGTTTGCTGTTTTTGGGTCTGTGTGAGTTCCCTTCCCCCATTTGTTTAAGGATCTAGTTTTTAAAGTAGGTTCTTGAAGAAGGTTTTCTGGCAACATTTTTAGTTTTAGCCTCGGATTTTAGGAGAGTTTAGTGTAGATGTAGTTAAATTTATAGCAAGATTTCAAGATGAATGAAGTTTTGATGCAATTTGCTTTCTCTCTCTTTAACCTTCATTTTCATTCAAGTTATTACTTTATTGTGTTTGATTTACTACTTTATTGCCCAAATTTACATTCTTTACTTGTTGATTGATTGACATTACTTGCCTTTGCTAATATCCTCCTACTCTCTTATATACTCTTCATCTCCTAATCTTTTAGTTCAAGAATGCAAATGTCAAGCCCTTTCTCTCTCATCCATCTTAGGGTTTTAAAAACCACTTTCAAAGTTTAAATTTTGGATTTAAGTATAGATTAGATTAGAATTAGATAGGTTTCATTAGTGATAATAAGTGGAAGTCAGCTAACAAATTTCCTCTCCTTACTCCTTAAATGGAGGTCTAACCTCCATTGGTTAGATTTTTTGAGCTTTTTAGGTACCCCCATTCTCTCTTCTCTTAATTAATAAATTTATGCTTTCATAGTTAAATTAGATGCTTTTAAATCTATTGTTAATTAGAATGATGATTTATGTTGATTGTATTAATTGTGTTTTCCTTTAGATTAGTTTAATTAGTTGTATCTAGATCAGGATTAGTACGTAATTAGTTTGATTAATCATATGTAGTCACGTGTATTGCTTTTCTTAGGTTAGAAATGGGCTAAAATAATGAGTGACTTGCTTTCAATGATGTCCTAGAGGACGATAAATTTTCCACCCTTATGGCCTAAAAAACTACCCAACAAATTGGCATTGTTCTCGAAGACGGTGGTGCAACAATAAGTCACTTGCCATAGATATGCTGTCGTTTTGTTCATTGTGTACTAGCATAGTTTCTTTTATTGTTGTTTTACTTTGTCTTTTGAGTTATAGAGTAGCTACATATTTTGATGATATTGAAAAACATAAAAAAAAGAAAAAAGCCAAAAAATCCAAAACAAATTGAAAAAATTATAATGCAAAAAAGTTATGGCTTGTGCGATGCTAATGGTATTATAGGGGGTTTTGTGCATTCGAATGTAATTAATGTTGAGCCCAAGTCCACTAAACACGATGAACTGACTCTTGAAAGAGTGGAATCCAACCCGCCATGTTCATTGAAGGATCACTTTTGTCCTCCCCAAACTTCTCCAGGAACTTGTTTTGACCTCCCTCTTATCACTAAAAATATGCCATTTAAGCTTAATCTAGATTATGTTGGCATGCTTCCCAATTTTACTTGCTTCGAGGGTCCTTAGTTGTTTATGTGTGAGTTTGAGGAAGTGTGTTAGTTGACTCACATGCCTAGGGTATCAAATTATGTTGTGAGGATGAAATCCATTCCCTTTGCTCTTAAAGATGATGCTAAAGGGTTGGTGTATAGTCCTAAGGTTAATTCTATTAATTCTTGGGATTTCTTTGTTGATATCTTCCTTAAGAGATACTTCCCTACTAGCAACACCATTAGGCTTAGGAATGAAATCCTATCTTTTATCGACCATAAATAAAAGCCTTTTTAGGAATACATGAGTCGGTTTAAGGAGTTACTTGCCCAAGGGCCTCATCTTTGTCTGGAGAGATGGAATTTGTGCCAAATAGCTTATGAGGGTTTGGATGTGAGCACTAAGACAACAGTTGAATCTATGTGTGTGTGGGAGAGTTTCTTTGAAAGAATGCTGATGAGGCTTAGGACTTTGTTGAGGATTTAAGTGAGAAGTCATATAAGTGGGAGACAATTGGGGAATTCCCTAGTATTGCATCTAAGATTTTTATGGATAATGAGTAAAAACTAACTTTGGTACTTTAGAGGGTACTACGCTTCATTGTGAGAATCAACTAGAAGCTCCTTTGTTTAAACCATCTAAAAATTATGAACGCATTTCTCCCTCTTATTTATATGATTGTCGTTTGGACTGTGGCGTTAGCTCATACCCTTATACTATATCGTAGATCCTATGCTAGGCTCCCCCAGTCTTGTGGGGGCTGGTCTTTCCCTCTTGGGGTAAGTGCCTCTTTTTTCAGTAACTAGCAATCATTGAAGATTTTCAACCTAGGGACCCATTTCCCTTTCACCTTTGTATAGCAGGGTTTTGGGAAGCCATAGAAAGGGAAGTTATCCCCTTTACAATGAAATTAACCATTAAGAGTAAGCGGGTAGGACCTTATGGTGTGGTACCCTTAATCCTCCTTTCTTATAGCAGTCTTCTTGGATAGATTGATATCTCATCCCAAATATGTAATTCTTTTTTTGAGTTAGGAGAAAGGTAATCCAACCTTGTACACTTCTTCCTATAGCCTATCCTAGAAAGTATACCCATTTTTTTAGGATAGCATTTACATTGAAGTTGGAATAATGATCAAATCAAAGAAGCTTGATCCTTATCTACGATTGCTACTATTTCAAAGTTGTAGAGTTCTTTATCATTGCAATTGTGCTATATTTTTAATATTGGCCCTTTGTTAGTGATGGTGGCGTACAAGTCATCGCCCCCATGGTGGCCACTTGTCCCTTGATTAATATCTTCACTTTCTGGTGTAGTGTGGATAGGATGGCCTAGTGTTCATGAAGCTATGGGCACCTTGAAAGCAAGTTAAGGTAGCTGGAATATCTAGGGCTTGGAATTCTACATTCCTTTCAATAGGACCACATTAATAAGAAGAAAGATAGTGCCCAACGCCAATCTTTCGAGTTATCATATGACCTTAAATGAGTTGAAGATTTCAGTAGTTGACTTTCCTTGATTCCTAACCTTCTAGTAGTTTTCTAAGGGCAGACATTTACAGTCACCCCATTTTTGACAAAAGCAAGTAGGAGATGCTTTTGAAGGCAAGTCACAGTAAGGTATTAGGTACTGTTGTCCATCGGGGCCCCGGGTGAAAGATGCTCATTATCAAAGGTTATGGTGTCTTTAACTATACTTATTGAGGCTATCATTTCTTTAGGTGTGGTTTTGGGAGGCAAGTCAATCATACTCAACTCACTGATTAAGAGTTGGCTATGCTTTTGTGAGGTAATTATGAGTTGTGAAATGGTTACCTCTATCTTGAGCTTTTTAAAATTATTTTAGCACAGGATCTTCTTCTTTAAAATCAGTCTCCTTTTCATTCTCTAAACCTCCTATGGGCCCTCTTTGGCATGATACCATCCAACATTTGTGAGATGTTGGACTTTAGTATGGTCTTTTCTATCTCAAAAGTCATCATCGTCATTTTCTCCCCAGAAGTCATCACCATCACTGATGTTTGCAAATTAAGTCTGTCATTGCATCTCACATACATCATCTTCATTAGTTTTCCACATAGTACAAACCGCTGAATACTACACGCACAGACCCTCAGCTTCAGCTTATATATGCTTTGAATTGTATGGATGGATCCCATTCATTTTCATGGTCATTATCAATAGCAAAGATGCTATCATGTTCCCTAAGTTAGGTTGCCTTAGGTAGAGGAAGTTGTGTTGACCTGAACATCCTTCTAACCTATTCTTGAAAGTCTAATCGTCCTCAGTATGATGCCCTGGGGCTCGATGATATTTATAGTAGTTAGGTGCATAAAAAGATTTGGATTGCCTAGGAGCCTAGTTTGTGGCTTGACCTCTGGAAGGCTAATCTTTCCTTTACCCAATAATCGTTCTAGAGCCTGAGCGCAGGTGGTCCCTACATAGATGTACTCAGTGTACCTATTTATCTAATTCTTAACTTTTGGAACCATTAGTATTCTTTTCCTTATTCTTATAGTTGTTCTTCTAGTTACAACCAGTCATTATCGGTGCTTCTCTAGCCAGCTCATCCTTTATAACCACGCCAATATTCCTTAGTGAAGTGAACTTTTCAAAGGGTGTGACTAGTAGATTTTACCTATATGTAGGCCGCAAGTTCCTAATGACCACCTCATTCGATCAGCTTCTGAGGGTCGGTCCACGATGTGAGTAGCCTTTGCTATCCAACAAGCAAGGTAGTCAGAATAATCATCTTTTTTCTCTTGCTTAATCAATTCCAAGTCCCTAAGGGTAAGTTGGAGGTCGATGTTGGATGAGTATTGATGTAAGAACTCCTTGAGAAAGTCATCCCAGTTCATGATCTTCCATGGGTCAACAACATTGTACCACCTCATCACATCCTTATCAAATATCGAAGGAAACATCACGTGGAAGATATCATTGTCAATTCCCTTTAAAATCATAGTACCAATAAAATTCCTAAAATGATGGTGAGGGTTGTGAGTCATATGAAATTTAATATCTGACTTGGTAAATTTCGAGAGTAATTTTCCTTTTGGGATAAAAGTTAATCTCACATAATCAATAAAGTAATTATCAAACATTGAAGATTTCTTAAGCAGCTGTTCAATACAATCTATCCATGGATCAGTTGAAGGAGTACATTTTCCCCTTTTTTTCCTCCTTACCATTTGCTTGTCATTCCCCAACATCTTCTACTTCTTTATTATGAGAAGTTTCACCGTACTCATCAGGGGAATCCTTGGCAATGGTTTGGAGTGCGCACTACACAAAAATGATTTATTTGTGACACCCCATTTTGCAACAATATCACTAAATTTTGCCACAAAAACTTTTGTGGCAATTACAAAAATTGCCACAAAGTTGCCACAAAACGTACGTTACAAAAGATTTTTGGTACAAATTTTCATTTTGCTACAAATTATAATTTGTGGCAAAGTTCAATTTGCTATAAAAACTAAATTGCTACAATATAGCTCATAATTTGTAGCAAGTCGAACATTGCCACAAAATCATATTTGCTGCAATAGAATGATAATTGTGGCAATATAATTAGCTGCAAAAACTCATCTTGGCAATATAATTAGTTTAGAGATCTTTTGTGGCACACTCACATTTTGCCAATATATGGATATTTATTTCTTCAATAATAAATTTTATATTAAATATTTTATAATAGTTATGCATCTTATATTAAACATTATTGGTACATGCCATCAGAATTGATATTTAGTATTGGATAAAGAAAAGATTTAGATACATTGTTTATGCTAAAAATGTGTTATTTTTACGATATTTTTATACTCGATTTATGCTCGCAATAATTGTTGTTTTTAGGTTTTTATTTGATTTTATTTTGTTTTGTAGGTTTTGAATATTTCAGAAGAAATGTGGCAAAATGATGAAAAAATGACAAAAATGGAAGAATTGGGCCAAATTGACTCGAACCCAACCCAAATGCCCATTATAACTCAAAAAATAATAAAACGAAATTGAATAAAAAAACCTAAGCCTCCCTCACTCACGTGCAGCGCACGTGACCCAACCACCCTTTTATTTTTCATTTTCTCCCTCTTCCCTTTTGACCCGGACTCCTGAAAAACCAGAGAACCCGACTTCCCCCCATCCTCATCATCTCATATTCATCCTCTCTCCCTCTTCGATCCCATCTCTCTATCTCTCTTGGTCGAACTCCAACCACCAGCATCACCATCGACGCTCCGCTGCACGTCAGCATACCCATATCGTCATCCCTATCTCGACCATCCACATTAGGTAGAATTCAAGGGTAGTGATGGTGTTTCAGGCATTTTTGGGCGAGCTTCAAGGCCTTTTGGGGATTTTTTTTTTTCCTGGGTCACTATAGGCTAATTCGAGACCTACAATCCCATTCTGCCTCCTTTATTTCTTCACTCTCCTTCTTTGCCCTTCTCTTTAATTGGGTCGGTAGGGGATTGGTTTGTGTAATGGAGTTTTGGAAAACTTGAAAGTCAGGTTGAATCCTTCCCTCTCTTTATGCTCTAGGTCTGGTGATCTTCTTTCTCCTCTGTGGTTATCTCTGTGTTTGTGCATCTTGAATGACCTTATTCATCTTGATTTGCTAGGTTGTAAAGGCTGGCTGCGACTGTAATTTGCTTCCTTCTTGCTTTTAGTTTCATTAGATCATGATGCGTTTCGTATTTTTAGGTTTATGAAGGTTGAGTTTGGTTTTGCTTTTTTGTCTAGCTTAAAGAATGTTAGAGTTTGCAGGGATTATTTAGAGTTTAACCCATTTTTAATCTATAAGCTTTTGTTAATTAATTAGCTTAGAATACTGCTAGTTTAGTTTCGTGCTAATTGATCTTAATCTCATCCTCATCCCTGTGGAGATGACCCTCGAGTACTACAGTGAAAGCTGAACGCTTACGGCACTTCATTTTACACTTGAAATTATCAAACAAGTTTTTGGCGCCGTTGCTGGGGCTGACTCATGACATTATGTCATATTTTTATTTTTTTAGCTACTTTCTTATTAGTTGCCTATGTTCTTACTTTGTTTATTTCTTTATTAATTGTTACTTAGCTTACTTATTTCTTGATATTCAAAAATCCAAGAAAAGCCAAAAATCCAAAAAAAATTAAGAACTTGAAGCCCACTAAAAATTGAAAAACTTTAAAAACTTTAAAAACTTCAAAATGCCAGTTTCCTATTTCTCGCAATATGAGCATGAACCTTTTTGGAGTTATTTTTTAAGGCTTAACAATTATCGTGCTCAACTGATTCATAATTTTGAAAAATGAAAAATTTGTGAGGTCCTTGCTATGGGTCTAAATGTTGAGTCGAGGTGTTATGTTGAATCAATTTGTCCTTGAGGTTTAATAGAATGATTATCTAAAGCTGAAAATGAACTTTTGGATTGCTTTGAAAAATGAGCTCAGGAAACCTATCCGTTTGAACAAGCTAACGAGACTTTTAGATACCCAACTCATGGCGAGTCTGTTGTTCCTGCTACTCCTTCCCATTAGGACTATTTTATAGATTCAAATGACCCATATTAGTATTATATGCCTTCTGTTTTGTGCAACTATTGTGAGTCTTCTGATCATGATGCTCATACTTGTCCTTTTCGTGCTTATGTTGATGCTACATGTGCAAGTTTTGAAAAGAAGATTAATGGATTGACTGATCGAATCATAGAGACAATGAAAAAGAGAATTGCTAAATATTCTCAATGTTTTAATCAAAATAGGGAGACTTATAGTGAGCTTGATTCTAGTTTAGGATCTCCTAAACCTGACATTAGTCTCTATGATGATTTTGAATCCTTTTATTCTGCTAGGTGTAACTTTAATAAAGACACGTATTTGCCTAGTTTAGATCAAGAGAGTGACCTCCATGTCTCTCTATCACCTGACCTTACACCCCGCACTAGCTCACCTAAAGGCATCACTGATGATGTCCTAGTTTCTACCGACCCACCCACCACTCTAAACGACTTTTGTGAGTTTGATGTGGGTGAACAATCTGATACTATTAGTAAGTTAGATATAAGCATTACACCTGCAGTTGAGCCCTGTGATTTAGATGAGTCACAAGAAGCTATTCTACAGGACTTATACAATGCAGCAACTAAACCCACTATTTTGGCCTTTGAAGATGATGTTCTTTCTATAGAATATGAATCTTTTTCATATGGGCTTGATGTTGATATGGGTTTGGATGTGGATTTGTGTCCTGAACATCAGACATTTTGTTTTAACCCTATCCTTATTGACTACTTTTAGACCCTCCCGAGTCTACTTTTGTAGAGTCTGAGACTTTTGTGCTTGATACTCCTTGTTTGGATCAGACTCTTGATGATAATGGCACAGATACACTTAAGGATCACTTTGAGATGTAGGACTTGACTTTAGGCCATCCTTTGAGCTCTGATTTTCATATTTCCTTTGATTGGCCTTGTTTTGTCCTCTCCTCTTCGCTTTTAGAGTTGTTGTGTTTCATTTCAGTCATTCAGATCACTCTTGATGGTCCTTGCATTCATATATTCACATCATTAGGACGTTGACTTGTGCGTCTAATTTTATATATACACATCTCTCTTCTGATTGGGCTGAGAGCTTTGATAAGCTTAAAAGGGCCTTGAATTGCATTGCATTTATGCAATTTATTTAGGTTGTACCTATGTTTTTGACTACGTTCATTTTTGCGAAGAATGTGCCTGGTCGTTTGATAAGCTACTACGAGCGTTGGTTGGTTTTGATATGAATAGTTGCTTATGAGTTGTGACGGAGCGGCTAATGCTCCATGTTCATCCTCGATATCATTTGAGTAAGACATTTAGTTTGGGTACAGTCTGTATCCAACCTAGTATGATCGTTCTAACTTTTCTCTCTTTCTTTTCATACTTAGTTGTGGATATTTAGGACTATTTTCTTTCTTTTTGTACTTAGTTGTGGATATTTAGGACTGTGAATATACAGGTGATCGATCTTGAGGAGCAATTTGGGAGTTGTTGAGCCATGCGGGCTATGATCATCCTTGATTGTGTTATTGTTATGTGAATACTTAATAGTTGTGAATATCTAGGATTTTCCCTGTGTATGTTCTAGTTTCATTGTTTGGTTTCCTTGAATTTGTATT
>NCQT01056971.1:6195-17270 GCA_002740465.1 Stenocereus thurberi | reverse complement strand
ATATTACCTACATACAAATACGACATACAAAAAAACCACAACCAAACCTACCTTACTGCAACTGAGAGACAACTATAAGGCTAACTTTTTATGATCTAAGATCTTAATCCTATCCTGCCATAGTCTCCTATCTTAGGCCATGTCCTCTGTTAACCCCATAACTTTCAACTCTTCTCTAATCAACTTGTCCAAACTCTTTCTCTACCTCTTTTATGTTTGGGGATGTTAATCCTCTCACATCTCCTCACTAAAGCATCCATATTCTTCTTTTTCACATGGCCAAACCATCTGAGTCTTGTTTCTTTCAACTTATCCTTGATGGAAGTCACTTTAACTAAGTCTCTAATTACTCTATTTCTAATTCTATCCATTCTTGTATACCACATGTCCATCTAATTATCCTCATCTCTGCTACCATTAACCTTCGAACCTGTGTTTTTTTTATAGGCCAACACTCAGATCCATATAACACAGCAGGTCTAACTACAATATGATAAATTTTTCCTTTAAATCCTACAGACATCCTCTTATCACACAGTACACCTGAAGCATACTTCCATTTTTGCCAACCCACTTTTATGCAATGGTTAATATCTTCGTCGATATCTCCTTTCCATTGAATAATCGAGCCTAAATATTTAAACTTCTCGACCTTTGGTTTCGTCATCCCATCAATGTTAACATTACTTTGATCCAATGTTCACAATAATAGTTTGGTGGTTGTGGTGATGGAGAAATGATACCTGTTTCAGGAGATCTTCTAACACTCCATTGGATAAAATCCGCCACCTCTGCATTAAATTGGAGGAGACAATCAAGGCCATGGCCAGTGGTTGGGGTTGAACAGTCGCGGAACAAAGGAAATATTAGTGGGTTGGGAGCCACCCTCACTTGACTGGATCACACTAAATACTGATGGTACGTCGAGGAGAAACCCAGGAATGGTAGGAGGAGGGGGGGTCTTCCAAGACAGGAATGGTGAATGGCTAGGTGGATTTATTGAGAAAATAGGGGTGTGTTCTTCTTTTAGAGCAGCGTTGCGTGCGATGCTTCGAGGTTCGCAACTTATGAAGAAAAAGGGTTTTAAGAAGCTTATCGTGAATGTAGGCTCCATTATCGTATTGGGATTATTGAAGGGAAGTATGATGTGCAATGCCCACCATTTTTCCATTGTTCAAAGATGAAAGGGCTCATCGCATCATCTGATTGGGAATTGATGATTAACCACTGCTTTTGTGAAGCAAATCAGGTAGCTGATGTGTTGGTGAATAAAGGTGTTGATTTAAATAGTGATTTTGTTTATTTTAACAAGCCTCCTTGGAAGGTCCTTAACTTATTGTATGCAGACTGGATAGGGATTTAATCCCCTAGAGTAGTTGTGAATCAATAAAAGAATTTTTTTGGGGCTCGACCCCACTTCTACACCAAAAAAATTAGTTTGATCCAACAAGCAAAGTGTAACAAAAAAATAAATTTTTTGACAAAATCGAATACAACTCTTAAAATAAAATCCTACTTTAAGCAAACAATTTTAAATGTAAATGTATGGTCCGTATTGTCACCAAGAAATTTTATAAAAAACCCTTAAAATATTATTCAACAATGCTTAAAATACGAGAATTGCATTGTTATATTAAACAACCAAAATTTAAATATTACCTTCCAAATTCAAAAAAAAAAAAGGATGGGAACTTAAATGGGTAGGCAGCGAGCCGTAGAAATTTTAATGTCCAGTACTACTTTTGTCCAACTACTTTATACTTTCTCTAAAGAAACGTACCCACCTTTATATCAGCTACAATATTTTCATCACGTATAATTTGGTAGTTTTCATATTGCTTCAAACTTAAATATGAACAAAAGGTTTGTAGTATAATTTTAAAAGTATGGTCACTTATTCCGTCTATAATAATGTATGTTATTCATGTAGAAACTTAAATATAATTTACGGCATTATATTATGTGTTTATATAAATGTTGTGTTCATAAGATATTTACAAATTTTGTATATTGGTGGCATAATTTAAAAAAATACATATTTCTATAATTAAAATAAATGAATGTTATAGAAAATCTATATGGGATGCAAGCATATGTAAGGAGATGTAAGGAGATGTAAGAAGATGTAAGGAGATGTAACGATGATGTTAAGAATATAAGGAGCTGTGAGGAGAAGTAAGAAGCTATAAGGAGATGTAAGTTCTTAACTAAATCCTCAAAAGTACAAAATAGAGCAGGGCTAAATAACCATATTAAGCTAATTAAGTAATTAAAGATTGGGGACATTACCCTTATCATGCTATCAAAATTGATTTGGCAGATTCAAACGAACAAATGCCAAAGTTAATAATTTTCTCTTTGAATTTTTTTGGTCGTCAGTGTCAAGGGATGTTAGGCGATAATTTGTCGTATTTTACGTGCCCCTTTCACTTAATTTTAGCTCATATTATAATATAATCTTTAGGATTTTCATTTGTTTTATTTACTTTTGTAGGTAATAACCCCAATCCCGCAAAAACCCAGTGAAAAGGAGCAAAGACGGACAAAAAGAGCAAAAGAAGGCAAGAAGTGACGACAGGAGGCCGCGCCACCGTGCCAGAGATATGGTACGACTGTGCCACCATGGCATGGTGGGGCCATGCAGCCTGGCACGGTCGTGTTGCCTCCCCGTCACTCGCTCACCCGATTTTCTATTTAAGCCTCTTTCAGGCTTGTTGTTTGGGACCTCCCCAGGCTCTCCTTTAGCGAATTTTTTAGGGGATTTTAGGTTAGGATTAGCTAATAAAAATCCCATTGGGGAATTAGATTAGGATTTGTCTCTATTGTTTGGATTCAAACTTATAAATTCTCAAGTTTATTTAATCAACATAAGTTTTCTCTTCTCCTGCTCTCTTTATTTTGTATGTTTATGTTCATGTTTTGGTTTATATGCTTTTGGAATGTTTATAGATTATAGTTATGAATTTGGATTGTGATTAGAATTGTGATGGCCAATTGATTGTTGTTAGACCTTTGCCCATCTTGTTCATGCTAGAATTTAAGGTTTTCTCTCATGCCCACCATGTGTTCGATGAAATGCTTGAAAGAGCCTTCATCTGTGTCTTGGGGAAATTAACTTATACTGAAAGGCGAGGTTGATTGTCTAGTGTGGGTAGAGTGAATGGCTGGGATTGGGAAATAAAAATAGTCTCGTCGCTAGTTAGGTCAAGGGTTGTCAACTTAGTAGTTTATTCGAACTAACCCTGTGAAAATAGGTGGTTAGAACAACTAGACTAGCCTATTGACCTTCGAGAGAGGGCTTGGGTGGCCTCAATGACGCAACCGATCAACTTCGAATACTAGCATAATAACTTGATCAGTTGGTTTATCTCAGGTTTAATCATAATTGTAGCCCTTTGGTTATTTTAGTTCTATTTTCTATTCCTTTAGTTTTTTTTACCTTGAGATGCTTTAGCTAGCTCTGGTACTTTAAAACCCAACTCTCTGCGGACGATACCCCGAGTACTCAACGATGTACCTTGCACTTGGGTTTATAAATATTAAAACTTTTTTCCTAACAAGTTTTTGGCGCCGTTATTGGAGAGTTATGGTTTACCAATATTGGAGCTTACCTAAGCATTTGAGACTAGGCTTTTATTTTGAAAAAAAAAAGAGAGAAAAAAAACTTTAAAATAATCTTTTTCGCACTTTCCTCAATATGAGCGTGAATTGTTTTGGAGATATTATGATAGTTTACATGCTTTTTTTGCTCATTGCGATTATCATTTGGAAAAGTGGAAAATTTTGAATACTGACTATAAGGGTGTCAATTGTGAGACTCGTGCTCTTTTAGAGTATTAGGATTTTTGTGCTAAAAATGTTGATAAAGCTTGGGGTTTTCTTGATTAGTTACCTCAGGATACTTATGAATATGAGATTAGTTGTGCTAATTCATACATCCCACCCCCTTGCATCCCTGATTATACTCCTCCTATGTGTGAAATTTGTCATTGTTCTGATCATGATAGTAATTCTTGTCCCCATAATATTTCTGATGAGGGCTTTGCTAGACTTAGCGATATGATAGAACAATGAATGAGCAACAAATTGAGTTTGCTAATAAAATGTGGTAGTATGGCCTATCATCTGAGATTGACATTAGGTTTAGTTCTCCTCGACTTGATGTCAATCTGTGTAAAGATGGTGCGTCTTTCCCTTCTCTAGAGTTCGAACTAGAGGAAGTACTCGACTCTCCCTTGACTACTTTACTGACACCTGCTCCATCCTTTCCTAATACCCTTAGGGACAACACTGCATTCATCATGACATTTCTTGATACATCTTCTACTTTAGCTCAGTCGACAGAGTTCGAGGTAGGTGAGACCTTTGGTATTAGCACTAGTGTTGATGAGGATGATATTTGTTCTGAGTCAGGCGATGTTTTTATTGAGGTGCCTGATCTTCATGGGACTTCCACAAGGACTTCATGTGTGGATGTTGTAGCTGCGAGGCTAGCTAGTCCTGATATTGTTGATAATATATCCCCTAACCCTCTCGATTCATTCCATACTTCTCTTTCATGTTCACCACCCTCCCCTTCCCCTGTGTGTTGTGATATGTTACTTATTGATTTTCATGCGATACCTGAGGGGAATGAGGTTGACTGTTTTGAGTCTCTAGGACCTTTATAGGATACAACTCCTCCCTTGATCCTTATAGTCTGTACCTAGAGGATATGCCTGAAAAAATCATGTCAACTATTGCGTTTGATTATTCTACTGATTTCTCCAAGGCATTTGATAAGTTTAGAAGAGTACTTGCTATCATTCCTAGATTTATGCTTGGGTCCTCTTACTTACATCCATCTGAGTTACATACCCAGGTGTTCGATAAGCTCTGCGAGCTTTGACGACATCTGAATTCGTAGCTTGGATCTTGAGAGATGAGGAGTGTCTGATGCTCCTCTAGCCTCCCATCGCACCATTCTAGTGAGGGATAGTCTGGGTACAACCAGTACCTAACCTGGTATAATCGCTCTAACTCTTCTCCTTTCTTTTTATTTTCTTTCTTTTCTTTTGTTTAGTTGTGGATATTTGGTTGCGTAGTTGTAGATATTAGGTCGTAATTTTGAGGTGATACTTCGGAATTTGTTGAGCCAGTTGATGGCTATGATCACATTTTGTGTGCCTTTGTACATATTTGTGGTTTTTGTGTATTTTAGTTTTTTTTTTATGTACATATATATTTTGTTGATGTGGTAGCTTTTTGACTCCCAATGAGGATATTGTGAGATCTAGGTGTGGGGGAGGAGAAGCTACACTTCAATCTTTTGAAAAAGGAAAAGAGAGGAAATATTTTCGAAAAAATATTAAAAAAAATTGTTTTTGATTTGTTTTTGGGAAATTCTGTACTATTTTGACTGACTTTGATCCCTTGTTCCTTAGCTATTAGCTTGTACATAAGTAAGTTATTCATGATAGGTCTTTGTTCTAAGTGTGCCATTCTTGGTCCCAATTCTAACCCTAACAGTTTGTTATAGCTTCGTAATCCAATCCTTGTGTACACGTCATCATTATCTTAGGGTCTTAGTCTTCCATGATTGACTCTCCCACCTGTTTTTGACACGGTTACTTTAATATTTGTCCGCATTAAAAAAAAAAAGACACAAAGAAAAGCATAAAACAAGGAATGATCCCTTTGAGGTATGCGTTACTGGGCGTTAACCTTTGAGGCAATGCTGCTACTAGGTGTTATCCTTTAAGGTAATACTTCTACTGGGAAAGCTTGCTTCTTATGTTAACAAGTCTATAATGTAGCATGTGTCAGTCAGGTGGGAACGAGTTTGATTTTGGTAAGCTTAAGTCCTAGGATGATGATACACTTATATACTAAGCACTAGGATAGATTCCAAATTTTAATGTACAGTGGGGTAAAAAGTTGGTGCTTTGATGTCATGTATGTAGAAAGAGAGTCTTGATATGTGCACTCTATTTATATACAGGCTAATATCTTTATTGCATTGGTGATTTGGTTTATTAGAGTGTGTCCAGTTCTACCCCTTGTATACATTTGCCCCTTGTTTGTATAACTATTTTGTTTTCTTTGGTTTTGCTTTCTCCATTTCCACTTATTTTCCTTTTTCAAGATTTTATGGGTATATCTTATGCAAATCATTATGAGACCTCACCGTCAACTCGAGGAAAACAAGGGGTTTAAAGGGCTTGTTGCACACGCTAAATGCAACCATGATTCCTGCGAAAGTAAGTTAGGTTTCTAGCTTAGTTTTTCTTTTGTTTTGCTCGAGGATGAGCAAAAGTTAGGTGTGGGGGTATTTGTTAGGCAATAATTTGTCGTATTATACGTGCCTCTTTCACTTAATTTTAGCTCGTATTATAATATAATCTTTAGGATTTTCACTTGTTTTATTTACTTTTATAGGTAATAGCCTCAATCAAGCAAAGACCCAGCGAAAAGGAGCAAAGACGGACAAGAAGAGCAAAAGAAGACAAGAAGTGACGACAGGAGGCCGCACCACTGTGCCAGAGATGTGGGCCGGTGGGGCTGTGCCACCATGGCACGATGGAGCCGTGCCGCCTGGCATGGTTGTGTTGCCTCCCCGCCACTCACTTGCCTGATTTTCTATTTAAGCCCCTTTCAGGCGTTTTTGTTCGGGACCTCCCCGGGCTCTCATTTAGCAACTTTTTGGAAGTTTTTAGGTTAGGATTAACCAATAAATTAGGATTTGTCTCTATTGTTTGGATTTAAATTTGTGGATTCTCAAGTTTATTCAATCAACATAAGTTTTCTCTTCTCCTGCTCTCTTGATTTTGTATGTGTATGTTCATGTTTTGGTTTATATGCTTTTGTAATGTTTATAGATTATAGTTGTGAATTTGGATTGTGATTAGTCTTGTGATGGCCAATTGATTGTTGTTAGACCTTTGCCCCTCTTGTTCGTGCTAGAATTTAAGGTTTTCTCTCACGCTCACGATGTGTTCGATGAAATGCTTGAAAGAGATTTCATCCGTGTCTTGGAGCAATTGACTTATGCTGAAAGGCAAGGTTGATTGTCTAGTGTGGGTAGAGTGAATGGCTGGGATTAGAAAATGAAAATAGTCTCGTCGCTAGATAGGTCAAGGGTTGTCAACTTAGTAGTCTAGTCGAACTAACCTCGTGAAAATAGGTGGCTAGAACAACTAGACTAGCCTATTGACCTTTGAGAGAGGGATTGGGTGGCTTCAATGATGCAACCGATCAACCTCGAACACTAGCATAACTTGGGAAGTTGAGGGTTTAACTTGATCAGCTGGTTTATCTCAAATTTAATCAAAATCGCAGTCCTTTGGTTATTTTAGTAATTCAGTTCTGTTTTCTATTCCTTCAGTTTTTTCTAACTTGAGACGCTTTTGTTATCTTCGGTACTTAGAAACCTAACTCTCTGCGGATGACACCCCGAGTACTTAACAATGCACCTTGCACTTGGGGTTTATAAATATTAAAACTTTTTTCCTAACAGGGGACTTTCTCTTTAATTTATAGATCATTTTAGATTTTCAAATTAATTTTTACTGCATGTAAGCATTCAAATAATATACGGTTGTGATTAAATAGGGTTACGTAACGATCATGATTGTTCTTGATTGTTATAATTGTCATATAACGACAACCATTACAACTGCATCCCTTCGAACGAACAAGCTAGTGTCTTAACTCAATACAATTGACATCCACACCGAACAATTCGAACCTTGCAGCATGATTTTAATGCCCACAATGTGGGACTGCAAGAAAATAACAATGCAAAAGACAGTCAGCATCAAAATAAGAGACGCGCAATCAACCATCCACCATCACACCCGTGCCTTGTATGTGATAGTTGTTGAACATTTTATACAGTTCCACAGTTGCGTGTAGTCATTCATCTCACAACCTTTTCTCTATCCCAAATGCTGATTTCTAGCATTGTTTTTCCAGTTTCCTTCACTTTTTTGGGCACGCATAGTTCTCAAACACTATATTGATCACATTCTCTAACTTTGGTATGATGTTATCGGATCTTAAATTTTAGATATCTCATCTCCGAAATCCTAGGTGTTTTTTGTCGAAACTTCTACCTTTTCCTTTATTGTAGGTCAAAATTCTAGGTAGAGAAGATCACATGGTGCGCGAATATGTGATTTGTAAACGACATAAGTTCTTCAATGTTCACGTATAAGATCATGACAAGTTGAGTTAATTTCATGGAAACCGATTTTATTATTCAATAGGGAGTAAAATAGTTTGCATAACAAAAAAAATTAAATTTAAAAATAAAAAAGCAAAAAGGTAGGAGGGAATTTTTTTTAAGGATGAAAATTTCCCTTTATAAGTGACATGCATTTTGCAAGGATACGTTGATACCTTTTGTGGTAATTTTGCCTAATTGTCTAATTGCCTTTTGCCACAATATTGGATTTGCTACAATTAATTTACTATTTTTAGATTATTGTAGCAATTTTAAATTTTCCACAAATAAATTGCTACTAAAAATGAATTCTTTTTTATTGGAAGTGCATTTATCATTTTGCTATATAAAACATTAGTCAGATGAGGTCGCAGCAAAGAGGGCAATATAATATAGAGTGGTAATATATGTCTTGCTGCAAAGCACTTTTAAATGCCTTGCTTTATTGTAAATTAACATGTTTTATTATTTAAAACCACAAATTTGTTCAATGATTATACGTAATTGTGACTTGCTAACCTTAAATATTCGTCAGTTACGCCGACAAAGTATTAAATGATACCCTAATTGCATTAACCCCATATGCGAGTACATATGATACGCGTATTTTAAAAATGTGTCAAATTATGCATAAAAAGATGATTTTATACAATTTATAAGTTGTAATAAACTTCCATGATTTAGTCCTACCATTTTTTTCAATTTAGAAAATAATAATATGAGTTTTTTAGTCAAAACAAGACACTTATGAAGTGTCTTGCAGCAAGACACTTATGAAGTGTCTTGTATCATTTTGCTATAATGTATACCAGGCAAAATGGAAACGAGCAGCTTCCTAAGTAAACTTATATAATTGCATCGATGGCTTTGATAAATATATATTTGTCGGTGAATAAACTATTTTTTAAGGCGATATTTTTTAATTAGCTTAGCTTATTATCATTATATTCACATGAATTAATCATGGGCTTACAAACCTTTATGGTATTTTACAGTGATCAGTTGGACGTCACAAAATGTAATTCTGACACTACATATAGGGGGTGGTACGCATTGGAATAGAACATCACTCAGCCATTTCATTTCTGTAAAAGAACATGAGAAGCATAGGATCAATGGCTCCTCTGCTGGCCACTCTAATGATGGCCTTTTTCTTTCTTGGCGTGCCTTCTCTAACATCAGCTGGTTACACCTATTCTTCTCCTCCTTCCCCCTACTGCTACTTGTCTCCACCACCACCTGTCCACTATGAATCCCCAGTCTGCAACTCTCCACCAGTTCACAAATCCACACCTCCTAGCCCTGTATACAAGGCTCCATCAGTTTACACTCTACCGGTGTATAAGCCTCCACCTATTCACAAATATCCAACTCCAAGCCCTGTATACAAATCTCCACCTAGTTACAAGTGTCCACCTGTTCACAAGTATCCATCTCCAAGTCCTTGTTAGGGAAAAACAAAGTTTTAATATTTATAAACCCCAAGTACAAGGTGTATTGTTGAGTACTTGGGGTGTCGTCCGCAGGGAGTTGTGTTTCTAACAACCACAGTTCACTTAAGCATATCAATCTAGGTGAAATCAAAGGAATAGAAAATAAAACTAAGCTAATAAAGCGAAAACAAAAGGGCTGTGATTAGACCTAAGATAAACCAAGTAGTCAAGTCAAACCCAAACTTCCCCTAGCTATGCTAGCATTTAGAGATGATCGGTTGCATCATTAAAACCACTCACGTCCTCTCTCAAGGGTCATGAGTTAGTCTAATTGTTCTAACATCCTATTTTCATGGGATTAGTTCAATTAAACTATAAGATTGACAACTCTTGACGTAGCTAGCGACGAGACTATTCTCATGTCCCAATCCCAACTATTCTCTCTATCCACACTGGACAATACACCTCACCTCTCAGCAAGAGTCAATTACCCCAAAACACGGATGAAAGATCTTTTAAGCATTTCATCGAACACTTGGCGGGCGTGAGAGAAAACTCTAAGTTCTAGGCATAGATTGGATATGGTTAGGCCTAATACAGGACTAATTAGCCATCAAGAGGCTAATCACGATTCAATGAACCAAGATTAATGACTAATTAAATACAAAAACATAAAAACCTAAACTAAAAATTAACTAGCAAATAAGAACATAAACATGAACAAAAGAGGAATTAATCTAAACTACCATGAATGAAAACTAAAGGATACACAAAATCATAATAAAAACTAAACCTTTAAACTAAGCAAATCAAATAAAAGAATTAAACTAACAAAATCAAAACAAGAACAAAAACATGAAATAAAGAGAGAGGGAGAAAGAGAGAAACTTATGCTTGAATTGATTGAAGAATTGGAAATCCACAAGCTTGAATTTGGAAATACAAACTACAATCCTAATCTAACCCTCCTATTGAGGTTTTTATTGGTTAAAACCTAACCTAAACTACTCTAAAAACCGTCCCCAGAAGAAGCCCCCTCAAAAAGAAAGAAAAAGCCCCTTTAGAAAGGCTAGAGACTACTTAAATCGTGACGGCAGGTAGGACACACGGTCGTACTTCAAGGACGCACGACTGTGCACCCACGTACTGGCAGGACGCACGGCTATGCACCCACGTACTAGCCAGACGCACGGCCGTACACCAGCCCGTGCACAACTTCTGGTCCTCCCGCACGGTTGTGCTCTCCTGTAGCACGACCGTGCGTTTCCTGTGGCGCTCACTTAGGCTCTTGGGGCTTCATTGGACCTCTATACATCCTTCAAATCACTTCTAAGGTCTTCCTCTCTGTCAAAACCCAAGAATTTCTCCTAAAAGTAAGACAAAACACATTATAAGCACAGTTGAATCAAAGGAAGTGAATTTGACCCTTTTTCATTTAG
>NCQT01056970.1:1377-12083 GCA_002740465.1 Stenocereus thurberi | reverse complement strand
CAAAGGCTTTGTTGTAGCTTGCTCCTTTGTTTCATTCTTTCCTTTTGTAAGGTTATCTTGTAATTACCTATAATGGCAATGAAAAATTATCGCTTTACACAAGGACTTGGTTTCTTCGTCAATGTTTTTGCATTCTTTCTAGTATATGGCCGAGCTGTGGACCACCAGCTCCCTAGGCCATTGGCTTTGCTTTTGACGATCATGTGGGAGGTCGGGTTGTGGACCCTCAACTTCGAAGAGGTCATGTCGTTATATCCGTGGCCCCTTGAGTACTAAAGGTGTAACGACTAGCCCCTAGGCCGCGCTTAAGGTCCTTCAGCCCTGGAGGGTTAGAAAGTATAGCGATCAGCCACTAGGCCAAGCCATAAGATCCTTAGCCCTTGGGAGTAAAAGGTGTAGCGAATGGCCCCTAGGCCGTGCCATAGGGTCCTTACTTAGGGGCTAAAGATGTAGCGGACGGCCCTTAGGCCGTGCCATAGGATCCTCGGCCCCTTGGGGGCTAAAGGTGTAGCAGATGGCCCTTAGGTTGTGCCATAGGATCCTCAGCCCCTTGGGGGCTAAAGGTGTACCAAATAGCCCTTAGGCTGTGCTGAAGGGCCCTTAACCCGTTGGGGGCCATCGGTGTACTGGGAGATCACGAGTGTTTGGGTGTCACATATTATGGACTAAGTGGCACTCTGGCCCTTCAAGTGCCGAGGGGGCGCGTCGCCCTTTCCTTTCCCCACTCTTCTCTGCAATAAATGGAGTTGGGTTCCTTGGGGGGAGTATAGAGAGGGAAGTAAGTTTTCTATAGAGAGCGACTCTGCTTCCTCCCTCATTCTCCTTCAAATTCACTGTAGCATCTTCAGACTCCTCATTTGAATCTTCAAAGAGGTTGTGTGTATCTTCAACCTTGTCTTTAATCTCTGCTTCTATCCCCTTCAATTTTCTCAGATATGTACCTTCGTACCTCCCTTAAAGGTTGTATTTGTATTGTATTATTTAATTATGTCTTGCTCATGTTCATCGAGTGGGACCGTCTCTGAGAGGTCGGCTGGCCCCGGATGGAGGGCCGCCGCCCTCAGTTTCCAAACCTCCTGACCCTAATTAATGGCCAGGTGGTTTCGTGTGTTCCCCAAAGAATCGGTTTAAGGAGCCTAAGAAAATCCCTTATGCTATACTTATTCAAGAGACAAGTACACCTATCCGGTCTAGTTGTGAATATTTCTCTATCCCAGTACCCTCAGTATTGAGAAGGAGGTGGTTTACCCTTAGAAAATTGACGTGGCTGTTTCTCGTATGACTGATGTTCATGAATGGAAGCCAGCCTGTACCAAATAGACTGCTCGTTCGAAAGACTGTCGCAATTGCTGAGGGATTTACAGCAGGTAATTCTCAGTCTCCTTTGGAATCTTCACAGTGGAGCCTTGGGGTATGTTCCACTAGTTCTAGTTCATCAGGATGGGAGGGCAAGGTGTGCTCCTTGGGGTCCAGCTCTTCGACTACACAGGCCAAGAGGGACCGGCCCCAAGAAGACCCATCTCGCAAGGTCGTGCTGAAGGGACATTCTTCCCAGGTGCGCCTGACTGTTTTGATCCTTGGGATGGGCTGAGCACTCACTTCCCTAATCCAAAGGTCGTGTTGTCCTTGAAAAGGCCAGCCTTGCAAGAAAAGTATTTACTTCCCGCGGGTTACAAGTTTATAATCCCGGATGCAGATGCAACTGTTAATAAGCCTGCTCCTGGCAGTATCGCGATCTATTGGGCGGCCCTTACTTATGGTCTGAGGTTCCTTCTCCATGGAGTAATTTTAGAGATACTGAATAAGTATGAGTTAGCGCCAGCTCAAATAGTACCTACGTCCTGACACAATATCTATTCGTTCGTGCCATTTTGTGAGCTGAGGAAGCTGACCTGCTCAGCGCGAGCAGTCGGGTTGGTGCACACGGTGAAAAAAGCACCTAGTGAGATGGGGGAGACTGGCTGGTACACTTTTAACAACCGAAAGGGCTTTAGGACGACTACAGAAAAGAAGTCAAAGATAAAAAAATTGGAAGTATGACTTCCTTTTTGTTCATAGGGCGACTGGCTGGGCTAACGTTCCTGACTGGAGCAAAGGCAAGCCGGTGCGCAACACTTTCGGTAACCCAACGTCCGAGGAGATGGCCACTATGCGGTACTTTCAGTATTACATTCGAGAGAAACCCCGAATGCTGTAGGGTCAACTCGAGTGACAGGGAGCCATTCAACTGGCTTCCTAAGTTATCTTACTTTGAGAACGACTTCTTTCTCGTGGCCTCTGACATGTTGAACTTAGCAAATTACTCCAAGGATATTGTTCGTTCCTTTATTGTATTGCTTTTTTCCCTTATCTCTGACCTGATTTCCTTCCCTTCGTGCAGAGGAGGCTCGGGCATTACTTTCTTCCCTTGAACAAGGGGATGTCACCATGGAGGAGATTGAGGCAGATACCGCCCAATGGCGGAAAGAGGAAAGGCGCCGTCGGGTCAAGACCCAGGCCAAGAGGGTGAGTAATAGCTGCTTACTTACCTCTATCATTCAAGTGCCTGTGCTTGACTCTTATACTTATTGCGCAAGTACCCGAGGTGCTATTGCACTAGGGGAAGACACCAACCATAACGGTTAGCCTTCCCCCTTCTGCGGCACGAAAAAGGCTGCGACTAGACGCTCTGGGCGGTCAGGCCTCGTCGGCCCCTACTCCCTAGAGACATGAGGTCCTTCGGCCTTAACCGGTAGAGGCCGAAAAGTTTGGGGGATCTTTTCATTAAGAGGAGTTTGCTGCCCTTGTGAAGTATCTCCACCCCTAGCTCGAAGTAGCCATTCATCGGTAGCCAATTGTCTAGAGGCTGACCCGTCCGCCAAGTGAGAGTTACCTGGAAAAGATTACCCAATCTTGGGGGCTAATGTCGGCGTGTCCTCAAGCCAGCCAAGAGTTTCTGAAGACTACCTAGTGGTAGCCGATGTACGAAGAGTTTTTTCATTAATGCGACCTTCCTATTTCTTCTTCAAGTTCCACGATCTAATCCAAATTTTTGCATTTTCCGCAGGGTTTTGCTTGGGTCCTTAAGTGGATGATGTCATCCCCTTCCCTTTCTGACATGGAGGTGAAAGTCCGACTGCTGTAAGAGGGTCAGCAGCAAGCTGAAGACTCGGCTGCCAAATATAAGCGCCGTTGAGAAAAATTGAAGAGGAGAAAGAGGCCTGTGAGCGGGAGAATGAGAATTGGGAAAGGCAGATTTGACTTCCCACCTTGAGGAGGCCCATGTTCAGCTGGAGAACAATGAGATAGTCCTTAAGGAAGCCACGCCTAAAGCCAAAGCGGCTAACTTTACGTAAGGCCAAGAGGAGCGGTTGGATTTCTTTCGACTACTCCTGGGCCTGTTGGCGCCTAAGGAGCCTAAGTCTGGTATGTTTAGGACCGTCACCAAGTTGCCTAAGCCGATCAAGATCCCAATGAGATCATCTTCCCGTACGACCTATCTGATGATGATGATTCTAAACATCCAAGCAGCACTACGCCCATCAAGGGCGATGGAGAGGGGGACAGTGACGAAGATCCTGATGTCTAAACCTGCTCACGCTTTCCATCCTTCTTTCTCTGTTTTCCTTTGTTCCTTTTCCTTCTCTTATTAGTGAATATATGTAGGACCTGCCTTCGTTATTTTTACGTTAAGTTGCCTGTCTTGCTTTTTACGTTATAAAATCATATTTTTACTAACTTTACGAGTTACATTATTATTAGATGTGCTTATGTGAACAATAATTTTATTAAAAAGAATTACTATTGTTATTATTGATTTTAAAGTTAAGTCGTGCTATTTGTGCCCTTAATTTATATCGATAGTTTAATTTAGNCATTATTCAATTTATTTAGTCGTTTCCCAAATGCGATGAGGTTTTCAACCTTAGAATTAGTTTGTAGTTTATTAAATAGAACCTTGACGTATTTAGGAACGAATAATCGATGAAGGGTCATGTTATCGATTATTGAATTTAGAGATCGGGATACGACTAGACTAGCGGTGCCAATTACTGATCAGCTTGAGTAAAAAAAAAAAGGGAAAAGGGACAAAAGGGGGCCCAAGCCCGTTCTCTTTCACGGCTGAAAACCATGACAAAGAAGGGGGTCTTCGTGTTCCCTGCGACCCTCGACCACCACGCACATAGCGAGAGAGAGAGAGGAGAGAGTGGAGGCCGGCTGGTGACGGGCAACGATGATGTCGGGTGTGCAGCCAAGCCACGACCGTGACCCTGGCAGAAAGCGAGAGAAACAGAGGAGGAGTGAGAGACCGAGAAAGAGAGAAATGGGGGCGGGTCCGGCTGGCAACAGTGACAACGGCGATCGACGACGAGAGCCTTGGTGGGCTCGAATCCGACGACCGCTATGAGCCACGCAAACCAAGGGTTAGGATGCTAGGGTTTCGAACCCTAGTTGTCAAAAACCGCTGAGACTCATGCCACCGGCGATGGGGGCTCGATTCCGGCAGCTAGGCACAACTCCGGCGACCATTGGCAACGTCAATAGCAACGAAAATGGGGCAAAAACCGAATCTGTGTGGTTGCTTCGGGTCTGGGCCTATCAGCGAAAAGGGGGAGTTTTCGGGTTCGTAAGTACTTAAATCAGCCCATAAGCTCTTAGAATGGGTCCTCTAGCTTGGTGTCCAGGTGGGCATTTCTCACCCCCTAAATATTAGCAGTTTCGAAATCGTTTCAACTTTTAAGTTATGTTGTATGTTATTTTTGTTAGCTAACGCCTGAAAAGTAGTTCGAAGTGAAATATGCATGCTTAGAATCGATTTGAATGTATTTAGTTAACTTATGCCTGAGATTGTAAATCGAAATGAATTATGTATGTTTAACTTCAATTCGAATCGATTTAGGTGAATTATGCATGAAATGTTAATTCAAAACGAATTATATATGTTTAGCTTCGATTCGAATCAATTAGGGTGAATTATGCATGAAATGTTAATTCAAAACGAATTATATACGTCTAATGTCGATTCGAATCAATTTAGGTGGATTATGCTTGAAATGTTAATTCGAAGTGGTTTACATATGTTTAGCTTCCATTCGAATCAATTGACGTAAATTATACCTGAAATGTTAATTCGAAGTGGTTTATATATGCTTAGCTTCAATTCGAATTAATTGATGTAGATTATGACTAAAATATTATTCCGAAATGAATTATGTATGCTTAGCTTCGATTCAAATCAATTTAGTTAATTCAAGCTCAAAGTTTTAATTCGAAGTAAGGTAAGTTTGTTTAGCCTAGATTCGAATTTATTTATTTAATGCATGCCTGATGATGTCATTCGAAATGAATTATAAACGCTTAGAATTAACGTATATATGATTAGTTGTGTCATAATCGTATATGAATCATAATCATATATGAACTTCGAAATGAGTCGTAATTATTTAGAATTAACGTATAAATACGCTTAGTTATTTCATAATCGTTGGTTAATTTCAAAGTGAATTGTACGTGTTTAAAATCAACGTATATGAAAGTTTAGTCGTTCCATGATCATTTATAAACTTCGAAGTGAATCGTTTTATGTTTAACTAGAGACTTGATTCATGTTAAGCTTGAAAGGCATGAATAGTTAAGCTTGAAAGGCATGAATGGGCTTAAATGTAACTTCGAATTGATACTTGTCTATTTGATTGAATTATGCTTATGAAACAGCTCTCGAAATAATATTTGAATGACAAACTAAGCATGTTTATGTACCTTAACTGAAATATATGAATATAATCATGTTTCATGCTTAGTTGGATTAACTTAGCTTGCTAAATGTCTGTTTCAAGTTAAGATCGTATGAATGCCTGTTATATATGTATGAGTGTATGGTTATAATCATTGGTTGCAGCGTACTGCTAATTGTTAGCTGTATATTCAGTAAGTTAAGCATTGGTAAATTGCGTAAGTTTATGTATCGCTTTTTAGTATATCCTAATGATTAGGATGCTAGATTGTAAATTGAAAACCGAGATGGTAGTTGGATGGTTTGAGGAAGAACTATGAGTGGTTCGAGGTTCTTGTGGTACGGTGCTTGTGAGGAGGGAGTCGGGGTTGTGAATTAACCGCAATCGTATGGATCGCGAGGCCATGTGAGGCTCATTGTGTTGAAATGATTACGAAGTGTTTAAATGTGATATGTGTATCCCCTTTCCCTTGTATGTTTAAGATGTAACATGTGTGCGTGAAGGTGATGTTTTGGCAAGGGACTTTTCACATGTTTTAAATGAATAATAGCTATGTCTAGTAGCGATCAATGGCCTATTTTAGCTATTCAAACAATGTTTGGGAGGAATTTTAGAAATGGAGTGAGTTATATGATGAACGATTTTACCAAAAGACACAACAAAATTATTAGCCGTTATGGCCCATATGCTTTAAAGTGGTTAAGATAATGTGCTTCGGACAATATGAAAAGAACAATGTTAACCTAGGGGAAGGTTCGGAAACCCTAGAGGCCCTAACGAGGGTTGATGTAATGGTCTGATATGTTATATGTAGCCATCCCGGGAGTAAGAGCTTAAATGTGAGCGTTAGGTCTCACTATAGAGTTGAGAATAGATCTCACCCAATCAGCACCTGTAATGATCTTATTACAGACGTATTTTCCTAATAAGTAAAGAAAAGCAATTGGCACTCTGCCATTTTATATGTTTCGAAAGGAAAGAAGGTCTTTACGAGCCCTAAGAGGCCATATGAAATGAGACATAAAAAGCTTATAAGGGTCGTTGCATGACCAATACGAAATGAAATGTCTTTTGAAAGAACAGGAGCCTCAAGAGGCTAAGCAAAGTGCTTTCAAGAAAAGAAAAAAAGTTTTCTGTGCATATTATGTGCTTTTCTTATGAATGAAATGTGAATGAGATTTCAAGTGAGGTTAAGTGAAGTGTTTTCACAAAAAGAAAGAAAGATGCTTGCGCATATCATATGAATGAAAGATAAGTAAAGCATGCTAAGGAAAGTAAAGCGTTATGTGAACATTCCAAGTATAACTTATGAATGAGATGCCAAGTAAGACACGATCATGAAAAAGAAAGCCTCATGAGCATGTTTCACGCATACCCTCTGAATGAGACTTGAAATATGTATCCCTTATGCACCTCATATGGATGAAATGCCCAGAAAAGTATGAATATAAAAAGAGATAACCTTATGTGCATATCATGTGAATAGGGTTTCATGCATAGTCGGAATAGAATGCTAAGAAGTTATGTTTATGAAAAGAAAGTCTCTGTGTTTAGCCTTGTCACTTGTTTAAGTGTTTGACTGGCCGTTAGTAAAGAAGTTCGGTCATTTAGAGACCTAGAAATGTGCTTGACTGCTTAAAGTGAAGTTTATGGTTAGTAATGTTTCCATGAGAATTTTATGAATGCCTAATATAATAGTAAAGTATGGATACGTGATACGTGATTAGTAAAGATATTATTGCCTGTAACGGTTTTGGTTTTTAGGGGGTCGGGAGCACCCACTGAGCGTGTGGTTGCTCATCCCACTACTCTTTCTCCTTTTCCTCAGGTTTTCTTTATAACAGAAAAAAGTTGAATAAGCTATGTCAAGATGGAATCTGCTCATGCTTGCAAGGTGTCGTCTATGCCCATTTGAAGGGATCTTACATTTTTAATGAAGTCACGTTATGTAATCTTGGTTTGAAATGTTTGTAAACAGGTATTCTAAGTTCATGTAATGCATATGGTGTATGAGTCGCTCAGTATGGCCGTATGTTTTGCTTGTGTGCAAATGTAAGCTTTGTATGATCGTTGTTGCACTTAAGTAGTTATTTATGGTTCGAGAAGGTCGATTGAGTAAAAGTGGCGAGTTGTGCGTTAGTATAAGAGTCAAATAGCTCTCCCCACACCTTCAAGTGATGTAGTGAGTACTTCATTGGTGCAATATGCTCCTAACGTGCTAACTGACTTCATTTATTAGCTTTTAGGTGATCTGTTTGAGCCTATCGGATGTATGTGAGTCGTGTGTTAGGAAGTGAGTCTAATTCACTTGTATCGTGTGAGCTAAGTGATGTTTTGATTGATAAATGTTTTCTTCATGTGCTCTGATAAGGCAATCGATAGTTAAAGCACGCCAATTAGACTGGAGCGATTGAAAATTCTTTTCTAAGCTCGTCTCTGCCCCTCAAGTACGATTTGCTCCTCGGGCCCCACAATGGAGTGAGCAGACGTACTCGAAGGTTGGTAGAGAGAGAGCTAGAAGCAGTTAACCATCCTTTTATTAAAAAACAAAGAGATTCGAAATAGATAAGCTATTTTTCATCCTTCGAAACTCAAGATTTTGAGATATTAATGTCGTTTTGACTATCGAACCAAGGTTATCTTGCATCGAAGGATTATCTTTCCGTTACAAATGAAGAGGGAATTTAGACTTACAAATACGCGCCCTTATGTTTATCAAATGTTGCTTGTAAATGTGTATGTGCTATGATGTGTACATCGATAAAATCCTTCGTAATGAGCTAGGAAAGGAATGATTGGAAACTAGCTGCTATGATTGACAATCTTAGTAAATGACACCTTTCGTTTTCGAATTCTGAGTTTCCTGAGTATATTAAGGGCTGCCCTTGTATACATGCTTGAAAGACTAAACGCTAGTGGTAGGACCTCGCTAAACATCGCGTAAGTGTACCTACTGTTCTCCTTCTTTGCCATTGTTGCCTAATCTGTGTATTACTTGCTTTCTATTATATGGATTGCTATCTGTGATTGGGGTGATGAAGTTTTGGCTTGGATAAACCCTAATACACCTAGAAAGCGAAAGGGAGGAAGAACCCAGCAAACTTTGGAATTGTACATAGTAATGATCTCTACTAAGGTAAGCGAACTACAGTGAGACCCATATGATCACCTATGGGATAGGTGTACCTTGTAAACCCTCAACACATACCTATAAGACCATTAACACCGTAGTTCTTACCCATGCTAGTTGATTGATGACCAGCCGTATATTTTATGAGTGAATGGTACAGTAAATACACGTCATTGGAGTTGCTTATCATGAACTTTAGTCGCGTAGTGGCTGGATTGGTTAAGTGGTTTAACCAATGCGAATCATTGCTTATACGATCTCTGAGTCATTACTTGCACTCCACAAGTTCTATTATTCCATGATATGGTTTGAACAACTATATACATACGCACTTAATGCATGATGTGGTGACCTTAGGTGTCTATCTTCGCCTTTGCTTGCCTTTGTGCAATCCATGCTTGACTTGAGTTTGGTTTGGTAGGTGACTTGATTATCTAGACGAATGAAGTTTCATAATATACGGCATGACATGACATTTGACTCGTTGTTTGCATGCACGTATTCTTACCGTAGCATTATCTTCTCAAGTTGTTTCTATCAACATGTCATGCTAGTTCATGCCATTCATGATTCTTCATCTTTAGTGCTCTATTGTAGACCCTACGTGATGCCAATGTGAATTCGAGTGTTACTCCAAGTGCCTTCATTGTCAATGTGATGTAATATGATGTTTTTACTGCTTAGGTGCGATGTGATAGCTTCCTGACCAATTGATTTGACTTGAGAATGACCCAATATCTTTATGCCTTTGAATGAACCTAACTAAGTTAACTGCCTTCATACGAACCTGACATGTCCCGAATAAGTTCTCATGAATGAAAAGGCCTAAAAGTTAGCTGGGATTGATGTACAGACATCGAAATGTTGGTGCATATGTTTTCCTTTTGTAAATTGCTTGCCATGTATGTTTTAGACGCGTTCATGCTCCTCGAGACTCCTAACCTTAAGAATCTTGGATTACTAATACTGTGCAATTCTGTTATGATTAAACGATACTATGTGGTGCTATATGACATTTCTATTATTCTAAATGTGTTATAGCAGTCTCCATGTTAATCATTGTGATCCCAAAAGTGACTTGAATTCATGTTTTAAAACGAGACCGCTAGCATATGACCTTAAGATGTCATTGTCTCAATTGTCATGCCTTTAGATGCCTACTTATAGATGTATATGCATAGAATTATTGCTTGCCGTGCGAACTGAGTCTGGATCATCGAAAATCTATGTTTCATTTTCAAAACAAACTCAATATGGTTGTCCATGCCAACTCATTTTCCCCTCTTCAATGCGATTTGCCCTCGGTGCCTAAATAGAGTGAGTAGACGCTTGAAGAGGACTGGCGAGGAGGAGACTGGATACCATAAACCATTTTCTCTCGATTTAAAAGAAGTAGCGTCTGCAAAATGAAACCTTTTAAAACCTAATGCATAGATCTTAGTTGTGTGTGTGCATGCTAAGAAAGACCGAATTTAGATTTAGAATTTCGAGGACAAAATTCTTTTAAGGGGGGAAGAATGTAAGACCCGCCTTTGTTATTTTAACGTTAAGGTGCCTGTCTTGCTTTTTACATTATAAAATCGTATTTTTAGTAACTTTACAAGTTAAATTATTATTAGATGTGCTTATGTGAACGATAATTTTATTAAAAAGAATTACTATTGTTATTATTGATTTTAAAGTTAAGTCGTGCTATTTGTGACCTTAATTTATATCGATAGTTTAATTTAGTCGTTATTCGATTTATTTAGTCGTTTCCCAAATGCGATTAGATTTTCACCCTTAGAATTAGTTTGTGGCTTATTAAATCGAACCTTGATGTATTTAGGAACGAATAATCGATGAAGGGTCATGTTATCGAT
>NCQT01056952.1:3927-13958 GCA_002740465.1 Stenocereus thurberi | reverse complement strand
TTCTCCCTACTACTAGCTATCATGTCCAACACCANNATCTCTCAAACCAGCCCCTTCTCCCTCCAATTCAAGCCTAAAGTAGGGTATACCCAAACCCTAACTTGTTCTATTTTGAGTTTTTGGGATTGTTTTAATTATGATTATTGTTTATATGATCAAATTGATAGATATTATGCAATTTTTATTGAGTTTGGAGGTGTTTGGAGTTATGGGTACTTCATCAAGAATATGATCAAGTGACTTGAAATTAAGCAAGTATGAGTTTGAGCTTGTTTATATATCTTGTTGTGATTTGTGTTACAAATTATGAAAAATATGATGTTAGATGATCATTTTGAAGCCAATTATGGTTATTTGGATGTTCACTTGAATGATCAAGAATTAGGGTTTTCATGATCATAGCTTGATTTAAGTGAGTTTTTGTATTAAATATGTTCATTTGGATCACACGAGGTGATTATGATGTTGGATATGTTATTGGATTGAAAATGAATCTTGGATGATTATGAAGTAAAAATTGTGAATTGTGGCCGCCTAAAGTGATGTTGAGGGCCACCCGATGGTTTGTAATTTCAACAAGTGATTTAGAGGGTAATTATGCGAAAAAGGAGGACAATAAAGTAGATAACAAGCTGTGAATGGCTCAAAAATAGGGGTCTGTTTTCAGAAAAACTAGTAATGCATAGCTTGTTATGAATTTTGGGAGGAGCTAGATCCTTGAGTTATCTTTCAAATGCCTTTTGAATTGCCGTAATCCTAGTTTTATGGACAAAGTTATGGCTATTTTGCTAGAACTGCGCAGGTTCACCCAAAGTTGACATACATGTGTTTCAGCCCCATTTTGGGAACAATATTGTAGGAATCATATTTTGTATTGTAAATGAAAGTTGTTTGAGACTTCTTAATCATTTCATATTGGGATTTTAGGTCTCCATTTATGGTCAAAGGTGAGAGTTATAAAATTTTGAAGTGAACTGACCTGCCTTGGTGCAAATTGGGTTGTTATTGCAATTTCTGTGTGGTGTATACTTGGAGGAAAAGCCTAAAAATTTTACTATAAATTTTTCATATTATTTTTGAATTTTCTGTAAGATTTCATGAATTTTGGTTGAGTATTTTGAGTTTGGTATTTTTGAAAATATTTTGGGTAACTATGTAAAGAGTAATAATAAAGATGGAGTGGGATTGATCATGCACTTATTTTGTATATTTTGGGCCAAGTAAGGTCATTCAAGGGGGAAATAAATATTCATGGACGTTCATGGAACTTTTAGCTTGATTAATGAGAGAGAAGAAGACAAGTATACAATTTGGGAGCGTATTTATGAGCTTTGAATCAATTATGAATTTTACAAAGAAAATACCAAGTTTAGTGAGCGTAATAGCTTTTATTGAGTTCAATGACTCATTTGGGGTGGAATTCTATATCTAATGGATTTATGAATGAAATATGAGAAGTGGGGAGAGTTGTGATTCAGAAACCATATTTATCAGACCAAGTTATTGCAGTTTATACTATTTTGAACCAAGATATATATCTCTTGGCCTCAAACCTTTATACTTACTCAATTCAGAATGTATCAAACGTATTTATCAAGCCAATCTACTGTAGTAGCTGTTATCTTGAACCAAACTATACATCAGCAAGTCTTAAACCCGTGTCAGCATCCAATCTCAGAAAAAGTCACAGTCACTCTCTCATTTGTCACCATCGAGGCCTTTTCCTTCGTAATCTTAGTTATCTCATTGTGGTCTATTTTACTTTCATTTACTTCATATCGGATTTAATTACTTCTATTAATTCAGTTTGAAGTTATATTGAAATACCCAAGTTATGCATACCATTTAATTACTCAATTTTTATTACACATACTTACTTAATTACATGAGTAAAGATCATTTATTGGCTATACATACCTATAATGATGTTTATGAAATAGAATTGAGGCCTAGTTATCATTTACTGTTATGCATAAGTGTTATCAAGCCAAAATATATTTATCAAGTCAGATGACATTTATGAAACAGATGACATTTATTAAGTCATATGACATTTTTTGTAAAGACTCAAGGTACGTCTATTGCTTGTATCTTCAGAAAGTACAACATGTTTATCAAGTTATAACTCTTAATAAGTTTATCAATGAATCAATTTATACAGTGATTTGCCATTTAAATTGTGACCCAGTCAGTTATCATCTATAGGGCGCCAGCCCATCATTTACCCACATGACTTTAGGCCAACTCTTGATCGGATTGGCAGGTGTATACCTATGTATAAATCATATCATTGCAAGGGGTTCATATCCAAATAATAATGGGCAATTCCATTTCACATTACTTTCATTTGCGTTATTATTGCGAACTAAATGAATTGCAAAGGCGGGTACCATCAATAGTATTTCTACGCTCATTTTACAATAGAGAAATGCATGTACTGAGTTTTAGCTCACATTTTTGAATTATTTTCATATTTTCCATTTTAAGGGAAGAAGTATCACATGTTTCTCCATTTAACCAGCGCTTTTGGAAGTCAACAAATGCTCACAGTGGATTCAGCATAGCATAAATGTTGGGATCGACCTCAAGTTCAGGTTGGGTCTATATTTAATATACTTATACAGTGTGGAGTGCGAGTTAGCACAAGGTATGATTAAGTCGATTGTATTGAAGTTGAACTATTATGGACTTTGATCTTGAAGTGTTTCAGTTTAATAGATATTGTGATTGTGAACACGAGTTGCAAGATTAAATGGTTTCAGTGAGCCTTACCCATATCAGATCAGCGGTGATGCCTTCTATTATTAAGTCTTCTGCTACAGTTTTTCGTAAACCACATCATTAGCATTTTGGGGGTGTTACATTCTCCATGCAAGCAGATCATCAAGCAAATAATATTTACCATTATTAGTCACTTAGTTCCTATTGAAAAATTAAGTAAGGCTTACGCCCATTAGAAGATTAAGTTCACACGTAGCCAATGTGGTGAGAAAGTAATGTTTGCACAACGTAAGATAGTACTAACAATCTCACTACTTGAGTTATCTATTGAAACAGCAGATTGACGAACAATAAGAGAAATTATTCTAAGAACTATTTTCTAATAATCATCTAAAATTTTGGGATAAAGATAAGGTAGTTGTAAAAATTACTTTGTTAAATCCCAGCACTATAATCAAAGTCAAACAAATGGTACGCACACAGTAGGATATCCAAGAATTTGATAAACAAATCAATGAACTTCTTGATAATGGATTAATAAGAAATAGCAACAGTCCTCACACCAATCCGGCTTTTATTGTAAGAAATCACGCTGAAGAAAAAAGAAAAAAAGCTAGAATAGTAATTAATTACAAAAAGCTTAATGATAATACTGCCTTTGATGATTATTATATTCTAAAAAATAGTCCTTTCAATAGAAATTAAGGAGCCTCTTCGTTCTCAAAAATGCATTCCAAAACCGGACATCGATAGATAAAAATAGATGAGGAAATCATTCCTTTAACTACATTTAGTGCCCCACAAGGACAGTATAAATGGATAGTTATGCCATTTAGTCTTAAAAATGCACCCCAAATATTTCAAAGAAGAATGGATAACATCTTCAAAGACCTTAATTACTATTGTCTAGTATACGTCGATGATATCCTTGTCTTTTCCAAGATCATAGAATAGCACAAAGATGTCTTAGCTGTCATCCATAGATGCATTGATCATGGTATTATCCTTTAGCTGTCACCCGTAGATGCATTATCATGATATTTTCCTTGATAAGAGCAATGAGCACTGGATTTCAGTACTCAAAATCAAAGAATGAGAAAAACTCTGCAAATATTACAGTGAAAGTTTTAATAAACTATCCCACAATGAAAAAAGAAATCCTTACAGTTATAAGGGGAATTGAAAACTTCTTAGTCTTTTTAGCCCCAAAATCTTTCTTATTCGAACTGATTGCAAAGGAATACTTGGTTTTGTGAAAAAGAATTTATTAAATATGCAGGCGCAACGGCGACTCCTACGTTGGCATTTATGGTTTTACCATTTCTCTTTTTCTATTGAATATATACAAGGATCAAAGAACTCTCTGACAGATAGTTAACTTAGGAACTCGCCAATGGTGATCATTAGAGCAAAACTCCTGCTGAAAAAAGAGGAAATCTAAAATGAAATGCCACTACTGCTAGAACAAGTTTTTCCTTCTAGTAAAATCCTTATGGATATTTTGGAATTTCTTACAAAAAGTAGATCACACTTGGGTCTATTATCTTTTGCCTATCTAATAGCAGAAAGATTCAGTTTCCTAGAATTATAAATAAGTTAGCTAAGGTGTTCTTATGATATTTTCAAGAAAAAATAAGTTTTCATGTTCAAGAAAAATGGTTCAAAGACTGCCATGCAGGCTACATCAACCATTATCATAATTATTCTTATGATATTTGAGAATCATGGATTAATACGATCTTCTTTCCTAACAAATATGGAGTTGGTGGTGTTAGATTCTCTTCTTTCTTTCCTCACTGGCAGGAAGCACACCAGCAGCGTGCATTGCGTGATTCTATTGTGTTTTTTGCACTTGATTGGGTGGACAGTTGACTGGAAGAGAACTTCGATTTGCACGGCCAGCAGGCGAGCGGCGTGCTTATCTTGTGTGACAACACTATAGACATTGAAAGAAAGGGCAAAAGAGGAAGAACATAGTTTTCGTATTGATTTTCTATACCCTCGTGCAAATTCAATCTTTCCAGATGACTCCGTCATGAAAACCTGGGAACACGAAATGATAGCTTTCCTCATGGAAATCCCATATCCATGGTTCCTGTTTTTCTTAAGACTAATTAAGTTTCAACAATGCATGTTTAAAAGGATCCATTGGATTCTCACATCTCCAGTCTGTCCAACAAAAATTTCATACATTAAAAGTTTGTATGTCAAGGTACATTATGCAGTAATTGAATATGAGAATGGAAAATCTAAACCAACCTATTATCTTATCCAATTAGTTGATTTCGATGATCCCAATGATCAACGACAAGAATAGTTTCTAGAAAGGCAAGAAGTAGTTAGTGATCCTACTTTAGCAGGAGCCATTGGTTTTTATAATATTTATTATCAAATGTGGGCATTAATTGAATTGGGAAGACCATTAATGTATTACGAGAACACCACTTTCATTTATCATGATAATCTCAACAAATATATGAAGGTAGAAGGAGTTGGTTTAGAAGATGCCTTTAATTATCTCTTTCATCTTGGAGGTGAAAAGTTCTTATTAGAAAAAGAAAAGAAATACCTTTATGATTTATTTAAAAAAGGGGATCTGGAGCATCTTCAACTTGATAAAGATTTTGATGATTATCTAGATCATGATGGACAGGATGACGTTATTGGAGATGAAGGCATACAAAATCTCAATATGGATGACTAGTCTTATCAGTATTGAAGGTTCTGAAAAGTTGTTGTTCCATTATTGTACTATTCTTTTAAGGGTTAAGTTAGAAAAATAATGTTGTCTACTATAGCCATGTGAAGACAACTGTAGTCACACAAAAATGTCAATATGTATTGTAGCCATTAGGGCATCATAGGTAGTCCATCTCTTCTATGGTTTTGAGAAGGGACACAATTATTTTAGCATACTTGAGTAAAAGAGATATCTGGAATCTCCATTTCTCTATGAGCAAGCATATCTGATGATCTTAGTAGTTTAAGTCCCTCTTAATTCTTTCCATTGTGATATTTCCACTTTCAAGGTTTCAATAAAAGAGGTTTCTCGGTAAGAAATGTTATTCAATCGAACCTTATGTCTTGAATATTATAATTTCTTGATTAAGGTTCCATTATCCTTTAAAACATAAAAAACTTGATTAGTGACTACGGTCCTAGGTAGAAAATGAAATGGATCTGTTCCATTCTTGATCAAAGGAAGGTTTGGTAGAGATTAATAATCTCTGTAAACTAGAAGCTAGAGAAAAGCCATGGTCCAATGGCAACTAAGTTTAGCTAATGGTTGAAACTCTCTAATTAGGTTTTAATTATTTTAAAGCATGGTGGGCCTATAACCACAGAAAATATGATATTTACAATATAAGTAGTAGATTATGATAGCTAGTACCAGTATAATCATTATAAGTAGTTAAATCATTCTAAACAAGCATCTTTCTTGAAAAAATCCAAAAATTAGCAAAATTACTAAAAGTACCCCATTTGGGCCAACGTAGAAAATATCTAAAGTTTAGAGCCAAAATGGTAAGAAAAAGAACGCTAGAGTCTGTTATTAAAAAACACAGGGTATCCACTGTTACTTTCAAAAAGTCGGTGACCAAAAAGTTGTTATTCTAAATCTCAGGGTACGTGAGTGTCATTTTTTGGAAGCCAACCATTTGGCGCCAACCAAGAACCCTCAACATCGACTGAATTAGCAGGAGGCTAAAAGGCATAAACAGTAGTTATGGAGTGGACAGAGAATTTGGGAAGTAAGCGAATGTAACAATAGCGAAGAAAGTAGGGTGGGTAAGAAAACAGTAGAGTCAAGAGAGGAGAGAGAAGGGAAGCTGGAGGGCTAGTGAAGAAGTGTACAATCACTTACAAATATCACCAAAATGGAGGATGTAAATAGGTTGGAGTTCAAGCAGCTAGCTGTAGTGGATAGTAATTCCTAGGGAAGGTCTGCCCATGACGAAATTCATCTCATTGCAGTTTACAATGAAGGTTTTTAGCAGCACACTGCGAGCGGCTTGGATCCTCATGGCGTGTTGTAATTTATTTGATGTAGCACAGGTGGTGCTTGTTTTGCACTACATTTTCTTTTTTTTTATTATTATACTTTTAGATTTGTTAAATGCGTATCATTCTAACATCAGATGATAATAGGCATGAATGATTTGAATTTTAAAAGTTGACATGTCATGATTTCAAATGTATAGGGTATTAAACATGACTGTACCACACTCAGATTAAACAAACTTTCACTTGCAAATTTAACGCTATAGGAGCTTATTCATTGAACATGGATCTTAGAGTTTGAAAAGTAATTTAATATATTATGAACATGTGATAAGTAAGTCATTCATGTCAAATTGATGATTGAAAGTGTACATGAATAGTTGCTTATATCGATATAATTAAATATCCCTAAAAATTGAGATATGGCAATGTAGTAACTCATTTATTGTATGCTCATGGTAGAGGATAAAATGAGGCCCAGTCCGTTTCTTACTGGCGTCTAACAGCTAGTCTCACACCCATCTTACTCCAATAACTCCTACCAGCCAAAGATCAAGTGACCTAGTCTAAGCTAATTAATTAGTATTAATTTTTAGCCAAAGACTAGCCTTTTCTCATGAATAAAATAGCCAAGAAATTAATTAAAATCACTTTGTCATTAATTTTTGGGCACCAAGAAAGACTGAATTTCCACTAGAAAAGGGGGTCAAGGCTACTGCAAAATCATCGATTCACTCATCCACTCATCCAAGCAACTAAGCATTCTTTCGTTCCCTCACGTTCTATCCTCCATATTTTTTTAGAGAGTAGAAAGTCTTTGTAAGATAACCATCTGGGTTGAGGCGTTCAAAAGAAAATAAGCTTTATTTCCCATTTTTCTATTTACTTCCCACCTAATTTGCGAGTCAAATTTGAGAGTTTATACTCAATTCTATAGTTTTCTATAATTGTGTATCCAAGTTTGGACATAGAAAGTGAAAAATAGCAATATTGGGACATGCGTAGACCAACTTCAATGGTGTTTCCACTAATTATGGCTGACTAAGTTGCTCTTCTAGGATGAAGATGGATCCTTGATTAATAATATTGATTATTAATTTCTTTTGGGGTTATTTTGATCTGTTACATTGCACAATTTGAGTTTGTATTTGAAATTAACTTATTTATGCGTCCTAATACTATTGTTTATTCATGTTAACTACAATAATTTAATTTGTTATCTCAAGTGAATATTAGACCTTGTAGGCTAATATGATGTTATGCAATTTGCAGCAAAATTATAATTGTTAAAATTACATAATTTATGCTAGAAATTAGAGGAGTTATGTCTAAAAAAAAGGTTCATGCTAAATACTGGATAAATAATATCATTCCATAATTATATTTCACCTTTTTCATTTATGCTCTAAGTGGTTGTAGTTTAGGTAGAACAAGAGACTAACTTAACACCCATTTGAGTTGGTAATTCAATATTTGTGTCATTGGTAAAATCTAAAGTCCTAGATCTTTCTCTTATTTGATTTCTAGTGATTTTCTTAACTCATTTGTTTTATTTTGTTTCTTTAATTCATAGTGGTGCTTGAACTCCTCACTTGAATTATTCCTTATAATGGAAAATTTAAATTTTAAAATTGCTATTGTTCCTCTTGCAATTGTAACACACTCCAATTAAGCATGTTTCACTGTTTGCAATCGCTATTTTGAATTCTTCAATTACAACTGATAAACGCAATGATCGGGGCGTTCCCACCATCCAAAAAGGACAAGTCTTGAAGCATGTGTGCTAGAAATAATATAGTTAGGCATAGTTTCAACCATACACATTCATACATGATCAAAGCATATACAGTTAACTATTAACAAACATAAGGTTTATACACCATATTAATTAAAACTATTCACCATATAATCTACACCTCCATCCACTGAAGTTTTCAAAATACAGCTTAAAAATATGCATGTACTATGTCACTAGTGATCCATCCAGATTCTCTCGCTCAACTCATTTTCTTCAGTTGGTTTGCTAGCATGAGGGCGGTTCACTAAGCATTTGCCCAAAACAAAATATAAAAAATATTTCCAACTGTGAGCTAAAGCTCAATACATGCATTGCTGTATTGTTAAAAGATTTCTGCATAAATTGGTTGGATACACGCTTTGCAATTCATTTTAAGTTAAAACGGTGAATGAATGAATGTAAACCGCAATTGCTAGTTATTATCTGATAGTGAACCCCCTTAATGTTGCTACGATCAGTGGATAGGTGTACACTGACCAAGCCGATTGGGGGACTTGGCCTGAAGCCACACGGATAACCGAAGGGCAATGTCTTGTAACTGATAACTAATAGGGTCACTAATTATGTTACAAATCACTAATTAAACTGATTATTTAATATACTTACCACAAAATTATAATTTTGATAGAACATATTGATTTCTAAAGATACTGACAATGAATGTACCTGAGGTCTTCAAAATGCAATCTCACTTGATAATTCTTATGCAAAATGAGAAACGATAGACTACGCCCTGTTTCTGCTTAAGAAATGTAGTTATAGGTAAATGCAATTAGTAAACAAGTTTCACTCCCATAATTTGTAGCTTTATAGAAATTGATTAATAAAAAGGGCATCCACAAATCAAACAATTGAATATAGGATAAGCTATACTAAAATGATTTTGAAAAATAAATAACTTAGGGTCATTGAACTCGAAGTAAAACAAATTGATGCAAAATAGACAAAAATGAAATAATTGAGGTGATAATGAAAGGAATCTAATAGATATAAATGGAATATGGGTTTATGATGTTTATGCAATGAATAATAAAAATTTTAATACAAAGAGGGGTGTTGTGAGTTTCAAGAAAACTCATATAAGCTTAGCTTGGTCCAATAGACACCCATCTTGTGTCATTGCTCTCCCAATTCTCAAATTTAATTCTCATGCCCATTTAATCCGGTTTTTCAACCTAAGTAAACTTCTATACATAATCAAAGTTGTTAAACTCATAAATTTTGTAATTTCTTTGTAATATCCATAATTATATAGAGACTCCTGATAATAGTTTCAAATGTCACGATCTCTTTTTTCCCTCATATTTTCATTTAAAGGTCTACTTTTGAGAATCCATGTCTTTCACCCCTGGCTTCAAATTGAGCCCTAAAACCCAAATATGGAAAGCTTAAACAGTTCCCAAAAACTTTCATTCATAGCGCGAAACATAATTCCTACCATAGGGTTTCTAAAATTGGGCTAGAACACAACTGTGTGCAGCTTCATTCTATCGTGCGTAGTCTTAGCAAA
>NCQT01056930.1:0-13685 GCA_002740465.1 Stenocereus thurberi | reverse complement strand
CAGAATGTAACCCATAATCATTGATAGAGTCTATTAATCAATTGTTTTACAAAATTGTCGAGTTACCTTAATAATACCTTACTGATTATTCTTTTGACAATGAATTGTTCTATGAAATCAACCTTGCTATGGAATTATCGCCATTAGTTGGAGTGCCACCTCTTCCTTGCATATGTTTCTTTCAGTATTCTTTCTTTCATTATTAATTGTACCCATTTTGTTTGCAGCAAACCTTGATTCTTGTTCCTCCTTTTTTGCTAGCATCCTTAAATCAATTGTATCTACCAAGATTTTTTGTTTTCATCCTAGAAAATTTTAAATCCAACAAGCTGATAAGTAAAGTTTTTCCTTTTCGAAATACTTTTACCTCCTTCCTTAGCCCTTTTCAGAGTTTCCTATCATATGTTCTTATGAGTATTGTCTGAGCTTCTCTAGTGGCCCTTGGAATGTAAGACAAGCTTGTTTTCCACATCATCCACTACCTCCCCCTCGGGTGCTCTGATGACCCATTCAACCTTATGCTCTTGGTCTTTTATTTTGTTCTCTTGATCATTGTGAATCTTCTTGTAATCACATAGACCCACGTACGAGTTCTATCATAACTAATGAAAGATACCTTCCTAAAAATCTCTCTTCTCACATCTGCACCCATTTTTATTTTTCATTTCCGCCTTAAGTTGGAAAAGAAGGGCATCATCATCAATTTAACTCCTATTGACCCACAGTCGTTTGAATGTTGTGACCCTAGGGTTCCCAAAGGAGAAATGTAACACAAATGGATAATTCTATAGTTTAATCTTGAACAACACCTAGTATGGTTTGTCCTTTGCAAATAGCGACATGTAACATGCCATTAAACATTTGATTGCCACTTGAATCATCTATTTATAGTATTTGTTTGGTTTTTAAATTGATATTAAACTTTTAGTCTCTTGAGTAATTAATGTTTGGCACCATTTGACATTTATTGCTGTCTATTCTGGAATCATGGATGCTGACAATTATTTTCATCATAACTGCCTCATAATCCTATTTTCATTTCCCATCATTTCAAAATTTGTCATGCGTTGTTTTAATTAAAATCTCACACCAGCAATATTCTCATTATTTGGGCTCATTGATGCATATATTTCGTTTGGTCTTCTTGATTTGTTTATTGACCTCATTTCTTTGTTACTACCCGTTATTTGATCTAGAGCATTTTCTTAAAAAGTCTCAATTGACATCCAACCCTACTAATTAAAGCTTGCCTTCCATGTAATGCTCTTTCCTCTAATATTTCTCATATGTGTTAAATTTGTCTTCTCTTTAAATTTATCTTCTTTCCAATGCTATTCAATTTCCTCTTTCCATTTCAAAATTTTGGATTCTTGTGGATCCTCAAGGGTACTTGCAAATTCTATCTAGCATGATTAACTATGTCTTCGAATCTTGTTGTTCAATTTAAATGCATTCGACATTCCGGTACCTTTGATTTCACCATCTCCTTCTCCATTTCGCTAAATGTGTGCTCATACAGTATGGTTAGCACCCAATTTATTTTTGGGAAGAAGCCCCTACAAGTTGTTTGAATTAAAAATGTAATTCAATTTTCATTATATATATGGTGAATCTTTGATGTTATAATTCCGCCATTCTTTCCACTAGAGACCACTCATAAATTTTCTTGACTCTTCTCTAGTCGATCTTATGACTTTCATTGAATTTGCTTCATGTGACCAAGGGCCTGTAAATTTATTTTATAATAAATCCATGATACTCTACACTCTGCCTGTACTAAAGACACAAAATGAGCACTTTCATTGAGATTAGAATGTCAACTAATGACTAAATATGTTGGAGTGAGTTAGAAGAGGCGTTGATCGTATGGCCAAAGCTAGCCCCAAAAACCACCAAGAAGGTAAAGAGAATACACAAGAGCAGATATGACTATCCAAAATTGACAAAAGAGCTACACCGATAAATAAGATGGGGCCATTAGAATTCTAAGTGGGAGATAAAACATTCTCTGGAGTATCATCCCTCAAGTGTATCAAGTGATTCAATGTTATAAGGAAATTGAATCTTGGACATGTTGGCTCAAATAGATCATTGTAATGCTAAATTTGGTGGCTTATAAGTTGGTTGCCAATAGAACTCGAGCATATGCCTGATATGTTCAGATATCACAGCTTAGGACATATGTTTCATACCCTAGTCACGATATTGAGACAAAGTTTATAGAAGTCACTAAGAGCTTAGTTTATGAGAAGCGTTTGGTGGAAATGCTACATTATAGAATTAAACAACTCTATACTAGGAGCATACTTCTAGCTGAGGTTTCATGGGCTCATCATGCCTTATTAGAAGCCACTGGGAGAAATGAGGAAGAATAAGAAGCAAATATCCTTATTTATTTTGAGGTAACCAAGCCCTTCCTTCAATTTTGTAAGTTTAGGGGATGAAACTTATTTGAAGGGGCGAAAACTGTAATAACCCAAACCTAACCTATTTTAATAACTTTAATTAATTTCAATTCGACAAAGTTGGACATTGTATTCCAATATAGTATTTGAAATATTTATGTGGTTGCAGGCTGTAATGACAGAGTGACCTCAAAACAAGACTTGCTGTTACTTTGCATCAAACCACTCAAAGGCTATAAAAAATATAAGTTAGCATATTTACAAGGATGACTAAAAGTTATATTCTTAATGAAAGATATTTGCTAAGAATAATTTATAAGAGTTGCTTACCTATGCTGCATTGATAAAATCTGAATGTGAATAAACGAAATAAAAATGAATGCAAAATACACATATCAACTAACATGAGTGAAATTTAGAAAAATAATTTACAAAGTTCATTATATAAATCTTATTAAAAATCAAATGGGGGGAAATATGGATTTGAAATGATTATATTAAATAAGCTGGGAGAATTAAAATTATTGGTTAAAATAGAGGTGGAGTTATGATTGACAATTTTATTTTGGGTAAAGAATAGACACAAGCAAGAGCTGATAGTCTATGAGAATGGACGAGAAAGCTCAAATTTTATGAAACATAAAAAAGAAAAAGCAAAAACAAGAATAAATGACTAAAAAAAAATCTAGCATATTATTAAAGCCAACATAGGCTTCTTCTTTTCCATCTTCATTGCGCATGCATTCCTCCTTTTCATTTTTGCTGCCCAGCTCCCCCTCCCCTCCCACCATCGCCCTTGCTCTGCCTCTGTGCAGTGCCAATTGGGCTCACCACCTACTACTGTGGCTTCCCGATGCTAGCGGGAGGATCCTCTATTCTTCCAAACGAGTAAACAAACCCCAAAACGGTTTCCTCTGCCGATGGTCACTGCTGCCACTGCCAGTAGCGGGCCACCCACCACTGCTCTAGCTGGACGTCATCGCCGGTCCTAAGCAGCTGCTGCCCCACCACCACACATCTCCCACTTCTTTTGGTGGTGTTCTTGGTGTTTTAGGGGTGATATCTAAAGCCCCCAATTTGATTTTCAACATTTGCAGAACTCATAGGCTCAGACAACAATCAGAATCCAACTATCAAGTGAGAACGATCAAAACTTGCAAGCTTTAGAAGATTCAATCAACTATCTATGGATGAAGATCAAGAACTATTTCAAATTTTTCAACTGATTCTACATCGATCGGGATCAAATGTTCATGCCCATGAAACGCTCAAGTCACTAGGAGATCACATTAGGAAATTGCTTTAATTGTATTCAACTTAGAAATTTACCCATATATAAAATATCAAATACAAAAATTTAATTTGTTTCTGAATTTTTTTTTTCTAATTTATTTTAGGCTAGAAATTTGTGTTTATAAATTTTTCCTATGCCCGGTGGGACAATTTGTGCCTCTCATCTCTTTCTTCGGGCATTAACAAGTTCTATCACTACTTTGAAGAAGACATGACTCGCAAGAATGCCATCCTTCAATGTTCGAAGGAGACTGTCAGATTTGCATATGAAGGATCTGCAAAAGCTAGTATTGGATTTAGCAATCAAAGAACTAGGATAATGACTAGGGGCATGACTAACACTACTGCCTCTGTCACCTTAAAGCAACCACTCATGGCTCCAACTTTGCAATCATCCAAGGCCTGTTGATGGAGTCAGTCAAATCGCTTGTCTCCCTAATTCAAAGCTAAATTCTCTAACTGTATTCAATATGAGGAAAATTTTACCTCGTGGAATATATGAATTTTAAGCCTACACCAATTTTGTCTTCAGCCTTTTGATGTAGAGGATGACAACTATGATAATAGTGATTCTTCACTAGCATCTCTAAGGGATTTTGCATTTCTCCTAATCAAAAATTGAGTCATTTAACACTGTCATCATGCTAGTCATGGTAATAGAGGTTGTTAACTTACAAGAACAACTGCCAGAGTTGAAGGCCAAGCAAGATAGCTTCTCAAAGGAAAGTGCAGAAAAGGATGCTCAAATCAAGCACCAAGATAAACAAATTGGTGATTTAACAAAGAAGTTAGGGAAGTAACTATCGGAAGCCTCTAATAGGGGCTTAGGTGGTGATGATTCTGATAAAGAGTCTAATCACAACAAAGACTATGATGATGAATGCAAACCAAAGAGGGATTCATCGTTGAGCTTGATGTCAGTTGAGCAAATTCAAAACTTGATAGTTGATGTAGTGAAGGCCCAATTGGGAGAAGGTTCTTGTAAAACTCACTTGTATAGAAAACCTTATAAAAGAGGATTGATCTACTTCATGTGCCTCAAGGCTATCAGCCACCTACCAGCAATTGGACGACAAGGGTAACCCCAAGCAACACCTCATTCACTTCATCCAAACCAGTAGTAGTGTTAGCACTAAGGAAGATTGATGGGTGAAACAGCTTGTGCAATCCTTTAAAGGAATTGCATTTGATTGGTATACAGACCTTGCCTCTGAGTCTATTCATAGCTGGGGGAACTTAAAAGTGAGTTCTTGAATCGCTTCTTATAGCATGCCTCGCATAGTTAGCATGGCAGAATTGTCTAATATAAGGCAATAGAATGATGAGCTAGTTATTAATTACATTAACCATCAGCATACTTTCTCTTTGAAGTGTAAATATCACTTATCTGAGTCTTCTGCTGTTGTGATATATGCACAAGGGATGGATTAGGACATATTGTATGCTTTGTAAGTGAAGAATTCCAAGACATTTCAAGAATTGACAACATGAACCCATGACATGGAGCTTATAATTGCTTACTATGCGAGATATCTCACCTATGATGAATCAATGCCATCATGAAGAGATAGAAGCTTTATACCTGAAGGTTCTGAAAAGAAGGAATGGTATTATTTTAAGTTTGATATGAGAAATGCTTAATAAACTTTTTAAGAAGGGGTTTATAGAACTTCCATAGTTAAAATGTTCTACAGAAATTAAAAGAACTAACTATCCAGATACTGTAAGTATCACATGATCATCAATCATCCTATACAAAAGTGCAAGGCATTCCACAAACAAGTCCTGCAACTTGTAAAAGAAGGAAGGATTATATTACATGAAGAAGACACTGAAGGTTTTGATTAATGGTCTATCATGATCATATTGGAAATGTTTTAGCAAAAGCACAACGTTTAGGGGGCAAACTTCCAAGCCGCCAAAATTCTGGACATTCAAATCAATATCATAAATACCCAAGCTACCAAACTCGAAGACTTCCAAGTCACTCTTCATGGACTCTTAAGTTAACTTGGTGGACTCTAGGTCCTTAAACTTAAAGACTTCCAAGTTAATTTCTATGCACTCGTAGGTTCTCAAACTCATAGACTTATACTCGTAAGTCATTAAAAAAAATTATAAAATTATTTATATATCCTCAAGTTATCAAACTCAAAAACTTTCAGGTCATCTATTTTAAACTTCTAAGTCGTCAAACTCTAAGACTTCAAACTTAACCTCTGTGGACTTCCAAGTCATCAAACTCAAAAACTTTTAAATCAACCATGTAAACTTCTAAGTCACCATTGCAAATTCCTAGGGTTATTAAGAGACTGCTAAGTCACCAAAATTCTAGATTTTCAAGTCTTCATCACTGATAGCCAAGCTATCAAAGTGAGACCACAAGTCACACTCATAAACTCCCGACATGTTAAACCATGACTCTTTAGTCATGAAATACTGTAGAATTCTAAGTCATTAAACTATCAAACTTCTCTGTTGGTTTATGCAGACTTCGAAGTTGCCACCAGTTTTAGACTCTAATTCACCAAAATAAGAGACTATCAAGTTAGTAAAGTTCAAGACTCCTAAGTCATCAAATCTAAAAGACTCAATCATCGTCAAACTCTTAGACTTTCAAGTCAATCCTGGCAGACTCCCAAGTCACCAAATCCTGTGGACTTCTAAGCTGATCTTTTAAGACCCAAGGGTGCACCTTTAAGACTCCAAAGTCATTAAATCTCATAGACTCCCAAGTCGTGGAACTCTCTCAGACACCCAAGTCATCAAAGTCAAGTTTCTCAGTCACCGAAGTAGAGGATTATCAAGTCATCCTATCAAAGATGTTAACTCTTAAATCACTAAGAAGACTTTTAAGTCATTCAAGCAAACCTTAAATTGTCACCAAAGTAGTAGACTCCTTAATTGTTACAGTTCATAAGTCTCAATTCATCAAAGTTTATGATACTCAGTTGCGACTGGCAAGTCAAATTGCACACTCTCAAGTCATCAAGGTTGTTTTTTCTTAAGTTATTAAAACAAAACCTTAAATCAGCAAAGTTACATGTTTTCAAATCATTAGTGTTGTTAGGGCCAAACACAACATGGCCTCCTTGAAGTTAAGGAAAAGACAATTAAACTCTTTTAGATTGGGGGCAACCGTAGAATAGGCATCTTTTCTTCAAGTTAGTGGCCTTCTTCTTCAAATTGGCAGTCTCCTCTGTCAAGTGGGTAACATAAAAAATGTAAGCATCTTACTTAAAGTCAGTTGTCTTCTTCAAGGCATGCACTAGCAATGCAAGCATCTTGCTTTAGGTTGGTAGTTTTCTCCTTCAACCTGTACATTAGCAATGCATGCGTCTTCCTTTAAGTCAATAGGCTCCTCCTTCAAGTCAACTCTGACTAGACTAAGTGAGGGGGCTTCTTTATAAAGAATTGAATCTATGGGGAGTCAATTCTTCACTGTCTGATCATAAGAGTCAAGCCTTCCTCATATAATCAAAGGAGTCAAGTCTTTATCATCTGATCAAAGGAGTCAATCTTTCGTCGTTTGATTGAAGGAGTTAAGCATTCACCCTCTAATAGGAGGAGTCAACCCATCGCCATTTGATAGGACGAGCCAAACCTTCACCTTCTGATCGGAGGGGTCAAGTATTCACTGTATGAGTAGAGGTGCCAAACCTTCTCTATCTAATTGGAGGAGTCATGCATTCGCTGTTTGATGGATAAGTCAAGCATTCGCTATCTGATTAGAGGAGCTAAGTCTTAGCTGTCTGATCAAAGGAGTCACACATTCTTTGTCTACCAGAGAAAGAGCCCTGCCTTTGCGGTCTAATAAGATGAGTCATGCTTGCGCTGTCTTATCAGAGGAGTCACGACTAAAAAAAGAAGGTTAAGTCAACTCTAACTAGATTGAGTGGGGGAGTCTACTTCGAAGAGTCGAATCTATTGGAAGAAATAATTCATCGTGTTAAAAGTCGACCTCACTTTGCGATCTAATTGGGTGTTACCCTGTCGTAATTTCCTACCAAAAAAAAGGAGTTTAGTAGTTTGACTGTATTGAAAAACCCAAAAAAAAAAAAACAACAGAAAAAGTAGTGGAGAAGCAAAAATGGGGATAATGAAAACCTGAAAAATGTGCAGCAAAAGGAAAGCATGTTGTAGACAAATAAAAAAGAGCCTGGGCTATCTTAGACTTTTGTGGGACCCATAGTACAAGTTCAACCTGTGCAAAATAAATGCTAACACTAAATTGCAGTGAAATGTTGTTTACAATTCACCAATGTTCTTGAGCGATTCTGTTAAAGTAAAAGGAAGTAGGCTCCATGGCTAGGGAAAGGAAGCTCTATTACTTCACTTTCTTGTTTCGAAAAAGAGGACATTTTCTATAAAAAGGGAAAATGCCATAGATTGTTTTGGGGTTGCATATTTCATAAGTTCTTATATGAAATTTGCAACGTATGAAAGCAGCAACCATGCTAACTATAGAAGCTCTCTCCAATATGCGGACTGGGTGATCAAATTCTTCCATGAGTTGAAGAAAAAGAAAAAATAAATGTACTGGAGTAGAGCTTTAGAGCACAATGAATAGGCGAGTAGGTAGGTTAGATCATTATGTCAATGTCGTTATATAGTGATTGATCATCTAGTTTCCCACTCTTACTGTATTATAAATTTTGAAATATTTGTATTATCCCTTCAAAAGGTGCATCCTTATTAGCAAGCAAAGGGAGTTTATCATCAATTGATTAGGAATAGGAAAAGTAGTAGCATAGGGTGCTTAAGCACGAGATGTTCTACAAATCACAAACTCTAAAAGCCAACAAATTTGACTTCAGGCCGAAAGACAGAAACCCTAAATAATTTACCATCTCGTGTAGGCCATTTAGGGAGCCCTCAAATCACATTTAGTAAGGTGGTTAGCCATTCATGCTATTGGACTGAATTCAACTGAATAAAGTTCAACCGATTAAAAAAAAGGATCCATATATATATATATATATATATCGAATCTTCATCATCGAGTTGGGTAAAGAAAAAAGGAAGATATGTTGTGTTGTTTTTCAAGGACCCAAGAGTTACACCCAAACAAGTCCAATTGTGCGACCTAGCTAACTCACCAAGTTGAATGGCCAATTGTCACACGAGAGATCGCAAAAATAATTTCCAAGTCTAATCATCTATGTATATCAGGTGTTTGAGATCCAACCACTTCAAACACCCAAATTTCATGTACACGACTGATTGTTGAAGGGAATATGTGTAGGAGTGAAAATTGATGGCAAATCACATAATGTCACATGTAAAATAAAATAGTTTTTATTTGGCTAACTAAAAGCCACCACATGCCAAAACGTTGACGGGTACATTGAGTTCAATTTAAGTTAAATTAAATTCTAATCAATTAAAAGTTTCCAGGTGTCATTGATGATGCAGTAAATATTAATTATTTCCTTTTAGGAGATAATTAGTATTTGTGGGCCTAGGCCCAAAGTCCAACTCCAAGCCCAGTTCAAAATTCCTATAAATAGGGGTTCTCCCTCTCATTCTCATGGGAGGTCTGCATTTAGCATCTTCTACAAGTTCCAGGGGCTCGAACTACAGATGACTTCTAGGTACTATACGACAAGGACCAACGTCAGCTAGTTTCATCATTGCCTACAATTCTAGATTGAAGCCTACTTCATTATTCTTCATGCAGTTCATCGATCGAAATCAAGCAACCTCATCCTCACATTGAATAACTGAGCAAACTAGATTCAGCATTCAACATTTACAGAACTCAGAGACTCAAACTGCAAGTAGCGTCTAACTACTAAGTAAGAAGTATCAAAACGTGTAAGCTTCAGAAATCACAATCAACCATTTTCAGATCAAGGTCAAGAATTATTTCAGAGTTCTTTGGCTGATTCTACATCGAACGAGATCAAGCATTCATGCCCTTGAATGGCTCAAGGCACCTTTCGGCTTTCTACTTTCTCGTATCCTCTTACCGTCCCCCCCATTCATTGCTCCAAATCTCACTGGTTCGTAACCTTCTAACTCTCAATCTGTAATGCTTGAAGTAGTCATTTTAGTGAACTAATCATTTTAATAACTAAGGTGCTGTTTTGCCTAGTTTTATGAAAAATGTTTTTGTTTTGTAAAAGCTGTTTCTTTAAAAGCTCTTTTTGGAGAAATTATAAAGTGTTTGGCCTAAATTATATGAAAACAGTCTTAAACAATTTGAGTTGCTTGGCCTAACTTCTTTTAGAGTACTATTCAATTAATCTATCATTTGTTAGTTTTCTTTTTTACATTATAATTATTTATTTCTTCTGATTTCTCTACTAAAGTGAGAGATTGCATTTTTTTGTGTGTTTATAACCATCAACTTCTATGTATTTCTAAGAGATAATACACATATGAAATTTTATTTTTTGGTGAGTATCAAATTGCAAAAAAAAAACAACCAAAAGCGAAGCATTAATCAATACAAACAAAGTATAAAACATGCTACTTTGTTTGTCTTTCTACCTACGCCCCAAATAAATCAATTATTACCTACTCATTAAAGATATAACAATTTTAGTGTGAAGAGAAAACATATCATTATCATCCAATGCTTCGCCATGCTCTGCTGAATAATCATATCGATTGGTATGTTGTTCTCCCTCATCGTCTTCTATCAGGGGCATGTAATTGGGATCTTGATTGCACCTATTGAACTCCTTATCTTCGATGGCATATTTCCTGATATAATTATGAAGGGCCATGGTTGTCACCACAAGTTTGCACTGGGTAGCGAATTCGTAACTTGGCATATCAAGTAATATTCTCCATCTATTCTTCTGCACCCCAAATGTTCTTTCAATCACATTTCTAAGAGATGCATGTGCAAAATTAAACACTTTACAGTGCCCTGTAGGAGGTTGCCCTGACCATCTAAAATCAGGAAGATGATATCGATGTTGCAATCCTTTAAAAGGTGTGAGGTATCCTTTCATGTTTGGGTAACCAACATTTACAAGATAATATTTACCTAATAAAAAATAAGTAATTACTTGTTAAACGTAGTTTATAGCAAATGACACAATTTTAACAATGATGCAAGTGAAAACAAAAGGAGAAGATACCTTGGGGAGGATGTGGAAATATATTCAAGTTCTTGTACTTTTCTAATGTCACTGTAAGGACACGTGTGTCATGTGTAGATCCTTCCCAACCAGCTTGAACGAAGGTGAACAACATGTCAAAATTACATATTGCCATCACGTTTTGAGTGGCATAGCCTTTTCTTCCAATTTAAGGAATTTCATTCTCCTTTGGAGTTATAACTGCACGAATATGAGTACCATCCATAGCTCCAATTGCACCTTTGAAATGTGGCCAAAATCTATAATCTTCTCTAATTTTTCTTGGAATCTGTTTAAATTGATGATTAGGTGGTTGTCTAGTATCTTTAGAAAATGCAGTCAATGATTTCAAAACTTCAGTAAATTTTCTACTCACTGCTTCTCCAGAATACTGAAATCTAGATTGAACATTACGATTGGGGTGCCCATGCGCACAAGTCCAAAGAAACATGGCTAGTGCCTTCTCTGCACACATTGTCCTTGTTGAACGTAAACCATAACCATCCATTAGTAATTGTGCCTAGTCGAATGAATACACGTGCTATAACTCTCACCTGGGGTATTGAGCACCTCCATGACATATTGTCACCCTGAGCATATCGAAGTTCTAACCTTTCGTTTCATGAGATATTTCATATAATATTGAATACATAATGTTGCTTCCAATGTAATGAGTAAAAGCATCCTTCTCTTGATAAGTTCATGTTGAAAAAATATTTGTTCATAGTCATCATCATCATCACTCATTTCAATCTCTTCATTTTCATCTTCTGAGTCATCAAAATCCATTTTATCCTCTTCAGTAGTAGTGTTTTTAATTTTGTTTATATCAATTCCATCATCCTAACAAAAATAATCAAAACATTGCATGACAAAATAAACAATAATTAATACAGTAATAAAATTATATCATAGAAATAAAATATACAACAACCAAACAAGTTCCCTATAAAAGTAACAAAAAACAACAGTAGTAAGTGCGAACTAAAACACTAAAAACAGAAAACACTAATGTCATTGTGTACTTGGTACTATGCATTATTCTATAAAAAGAAAAGAAAAACTAATGTCTAGAAGTACATTTGCCCTCTTTTATGAGTTCAAGCTCGTTCTCAAGCCAAGCAACTCTTACGTCATCGTCTTCCAATGCAATAAACATCTCTCTATATTGTTGCTTGATGAATAAGCAGGCACCTAGCATATATAGCTCACTGCCAAGCTCAACAGAAGGAAGACTTTTTAGCAAACGCATACATTCTGCAATGCTAAAACCGGGAAGGTCATTTGACACAGACGTCACAGTGAAATGAGGGATACAACTTTCTGCAGCCTCCACAATGCGATTTAACCGACTTTGCATACCTGCAACAGTACCTATTTTTGATTTAATCCTCTTTGTTGGTTTTTCTTTCCCTTCCTTAGAACTAGATTTTTTTTCGTTTGTCACCATCTTGTTCAACAAAATCAACGTTATCAACCTCAATGTTTTCCAAACTAATATTCCGAACCCCGTAATCATCATATTCACTATCTTAAGTCCTTACATTTCTTATAACTTCTATATTCTTCTCTTCCTCTACTGCTTCATCTTCCCCTTCTTCCGCCCTCCCTCCATTTTCATTAACTTCTATTGCATATGGATCCTATGAATGCTCACCAGTTGTAAACATGTTAGAAAATATTATCTCCATTTCTGTTAAATTAGCCAACCCCCCTTCATGAAAATTAGCATATTCAGGATTAGCCTGCAAGTGAAATGGAAAAAACACATTAGTATGATGTTCAAATTAAAGGCTAAGAACATATCTACAGCACCAGAAAGGTATACTAACCTTGATTTTTACCTCCCACCAGGAGTCATCAACAAGAATTGTATTTTTATCGGGATCCCATCCTAAACCAGTCTCCATGAGCAACTTCTTCCATGCTTTATATTGAGTTTTTACAGCTTTCCACCTATTTTTTAATTGTCTATAATCATAATTCCGTCCACTCCTTTGCCGGAACTTTATAACCATATTATCCCATCCTATCTTATTGAAATGTGTATATGGTCTATTTCCAAGATGAAACTCTTCAGCACAAACTTGACAGGAAGTCTCCATTGCAATTGGATCCCAATTTGCCTTTTCTTTCATCACAATTTGGTGAGAGGGTCCAAAAGAAGTTTGAGAATGTCCTTTCGTAATGAGCTTTTGACTAGCAATCTAATAAGAGTTAGGTTCAAATATAAGTGAAAACCCCTAAAGAAACAAAGGAGACAATAGAGGCCAAGTAGAAATAATATGTTGCTGTTATATATCAGCACGACCTTATAAAATATAGAGGTTGCTAATTCACTATGGTAGTTACTAATTGAAGGTTAACATTTATTATTATATAAAATCACAACATCAACATCATTTTTAACAAACAAATTAAGCTAATATTGAAACATTTTATGAAAAATATAACAAGATGACACTAAAGTTACTTACTTGATCATGCAGAGGGATTAGATTGCATATGAAATTGCCTGGATGAGAACTCATTAGCAATATTGAGATTTACTGGTCATTTACCCTAGAACATTACGAAGAGCAAAATCAAACATTACTGAAAAATCAACTTTTTCCGACGGAAAAAGCAACATTTTCAGTCGGAAAATGAGTTTTCCGACGAAAATTCCGGCCGACTGCATCGGTCGGAATAAAGAGGACCGGGAAGGCGTTCCGACGGAAATGATGAGTCCGTCAGACCGCTTCTCCGACGGAATTCCGATGGATTTGGGGGCCGTCGGACTCATCCGTCGGATGCAAGGAAAAATTTGCGAAAAAATTTCAAAAATTTTTTTTTTCCCCAGGATTCCATCGGAACCCGTCGGATTCCGCTGGCAATTCTGTCGGAAATTCCG
>NCQT01056899.1:0-11606 GCA_002740465.1 Stenocereus thurberi | reverse complement strand
ATCTGAGACTTTGAGACCCAGACCCGACCTTGGGTGCATATACACCCGTTTATTTTTTTATTTGTTACTATGCGTTGTTATTTTGCCTAGGGTTTTTGGCCTTGTGCGTTTTGATACTTTTGAGTCCATCAGACCCTTACTCTCCCTATCCGCCTATGTCTCTTAGAATTTTTAGCCGGTTATCCACTCAGCCACAGTTCGCATCTGTTGTCTCCCCTCCACGGCTCCACCGGCCGTTGTCATACATCTTCACGGTCGGCGCTACAGTTTCTTCACGTTTTGAGGCTTTGGTATATTATGGACTTTGTAATTTGTCTTCATCTTGTAGATCGAGGTTTGGTAATTGATATGGTATATATGGATAGTAAACAACTTATGTAGCTTATATTTAGTGACTTAATGGAGGATAGTGGGCCGCTATCAGTAGTTTCTACTTATAGTTCACTATTCTACTGTGTTATGGTGGTGAAGTTAATTATGTAGCAAAATTTTACGTATATACTTTTATTTTATTGCGAAAAATAAGAAAGTGAAAAAAAGCTACTCAAAGTAGCCAGACCCGTTAAGGATCCGCTAGATCCTTTAAATCCAGAGGATTCGGGTCTGGATCCAAATTTTATAGATCCTGTAAATTTAGTTCAGATCTAGATCCAGGTTTGAAAAATGGATCTGGATTTGGATCTTGGTGTACCCGATCCAGATCCGTTCAATTGCCATCCCTAGTTAGGGTTAGACATACAAATTGAAAAGTTTATGCATGAAAATGATAATTTAGGTTTAATTTGAAAGATTTAAAACCTAATTTCAACTCTTAGAAACTCACCTAAAAAATTTGCATGTTTGTGATTCTTGAACTATGTAATACTTGTATATGATTGATAATTTTAACATATAATATGATTTTTCATGCCTCGTATAATGAAAACTGCATGACTTCTTGAAGAAAACAAGCATGATAAAACCGTTGCAAGTTATTTTAGGAAATTTCTTTAAGCTATGTATATATTTGAGTGAACTTTACTTGTATATGATTGATAATTTTAACATATGATATGATTTTTTCATGCCTTATATAATGAAAACTGCATGAAATTGTTTCAGAAAACAAGCATGATGAAGCCCTCGCAAATAATTTTAGGAAATTTCTTTATTTTTTGCACTATTTGATTTGCTGTGAATTATTTAGTAGGAAAAAAAGGCTAAAAATTTTACTTTAGATTATATATAATATTTTTAAGATTTTTTTTCATGAATTTTGGTTTTTTATATTGCACGTTATAAATTTTTAAATAAACATATTCTATTTAGGAAAAAGTTAAATAATCATGTTACATTAGTTTATATTGCTATTTGAGGGTTGGAATTATAATATCACTAAATGTAATAAAAGGTTATAGCTTGAACTTAGTTCTACAAACAAACATAACAGCACATCATTTTTATTTTCGTATTTTTCATAGTTTTTGCACACTATGTGGATTTTTGTGAATTATTGGCTAGTTCAAAAATTCCAAAATTTATGAAGTTGGTTCATGGTATTATTTGATAACTTTTTGTATTTTTTTTCTAATTTTAGGCAATTGCTTAATGATGAGAATTGTAAGCAAATTATGTGATGTTAGTGAATTATGGCTTATTTGTCTACTTAATGTTGAGAAGTCTAACATAATGGCTTGTTATGAAGGAATGAAAATGGCAACTTAATTGAAATTACTATGTACTTAATAAAATAATTTAAAATACTAAAACTTTATTAGTCCTTTGATTTGAATATTTGTATGTTGTGATAAGGCGACGTGTGAAATATATGACCATACGTATGTTAGGAATCTGTTGAGTAGTTTTTGGGGAGTGAGGATAGAAAATTTGTTTCCCTCTAGGACGATGTTGAAATCAAGTCACTTGTTATTTTAACGCAAATCTAATAACATGAGGAAAGCAATAAATGTAAACAAATATGATTAACTAAACTAATTACTCACTAATCCTAATCTGAACATAATTAATTAACTAATCTATTATGTAATTAGCATAATCAGCACAACACATCATTTTAACTAACAAGAAAGTAACAAAGCATCTAATTTAATTAGGAAAATATTAAATCTACTGATTAAAAGAAAAGAGACAAAATGGAATACCCCAAATTTCAAAAATTCAATAATGCCTCCGTTGTCGGACCAAGGAGATAGAGCTTGTGGCTATTTCTACTTATTCTCAGTAATGTAACCTAACTAGTCCTAATCTAAACAATAATGAACCAAAAATTCGAACTTACAAACATGGGTTTTGAAACCCTAACCTGAGAAGAGAGACAAAGCCGTAAATTTGAAGGGAGAATGAGATAAGAGAGCCAAATCATCAAATTCGAAGCATATATACATCAATCCCAATGCTAACAACTCAAAGCATTAGGCCAAGAACAAAAATATGACAAATATGCAATTGAGATAAAAGATTGCAAAGAAGGGAGAGATAAAGAGCAAAGTACTAAATCATTAATTTGAGTCATCAACAAATTTAATGTGGCTACAAATTAAGTTAAAGCTATACTAATCTCCTCCTAATCTAACATAAGAACCATAAATCCTACTCCAATATGTAGTTAGTTTCACAAATGGGGGGAAGGGAGTTTATATAGGCCTCGAGTCAGCGAACTTAGCACAGTCATGCCAATTGCAATGGGCAGCCTGTGCCGAATACCTGCATTGTTATTCTTCCTTATTTTTACAGCAGTTTTTGTGCTCGTTGACCCTACATTGCTTCATGGTTATCCCTGGTTAACATGCCAAACTTTTAGCACATTCGCGCCCATTATCCGCCATTTGAGTAATTGTCTTTATTACCTACAAAACTAACAAAACAATGATAAACAACCTAATTTACCAATATTGTGAGAAAAATTTAGGCAGAACAAGGTATAAAATTCATGCATATTGAGCTCGAACAAATACTCTAACACTAAGACTCTACTTGTCCTTGAAGAAACAAAATAAAACTACTAGAACCTAACTTATTTTCATAGGACTCTTGGTTGCACTTAGTGTATGCAATAAGCTCTTTAAACCCCTTGGTTCCTTAAAGTAGACAAGTGAGGTCGTGTTAGGGTTTGCAGAAGATTTACTCACAAAATCTTTGAAATATTTTGGATTTTAAATTGATTATATCACCCTAACAACCTAGCAACTGAGTCATATACAACAAAGCATACAATCTAGAGATACTTAGGTAATAAATGTGTCCCCAATTGTCATTTTTTACCTTACACAACACAATAACATGATTTGTACGCCTTTTGATGCTCCGTGTAAAATGTGTTGATTCTTAATGTTAAGCTAAAATCGAGCCAAAGGGTAATTTTTACTTGGCTAATAGACTTCCTTTATTAGATTAATGACCTCACTTCTCTTTTCTTGCCTTACATTGTCTTTTCCCTCTTTTCTCCTTATGCTTCTTAGCTCAGGTGAGTAGTTCTTGGCATACTGGGCCTTGAATTTCCGGAGGAACAACTTATCACATATTTGGACTTCTTCGCTAACTAAGGGTTTTATTTGAATGTGCAAAGCACTTACTAGAGGTACTAAAGTCATATTCCCTCTCACACTTTCGTTTTTCTTCTTTCACAAGAGAAAAACTGGAAGTCAACTAATCTAGTAGAATACACCAACCAAGTTTTAATGAGCTAACACCAAGAGTGAATGTTCAAGTGTACAAGGTAGGCACAATATCACACATATGAGATAAAGTTATTATCAAAAATTGGAGATTAAATGATAGATAAGGATTATATCATGCATATTCTACCTACATAAAACCTAACAACCAAGCCACTAGAGCTCAAAAACCAATCAAAAGGCACAAAAGTTCCCAAAATAAAGCAAAAATTATACAAAAATTGAAAAATTTTCAAAAAAGATATACAAGTAGGCATCTCATTCCCACACCAAAACTGCATAATATCTTCATTGTGGAAACCAAGGCATCAAAAAAATAATCATAAGCAACACAACCATAAAATCAACAACTCAAATTCAAAAGTATATACAGACCTATATCAACACTAAACAAAACACAAAACCAAAAACACTAGTAAATATTTAAAAAATAAAATACACCACCAACAACCACACATAAAACAAAACATACAAAACAAACAAGGGTGATCATAGCCATCTCAGCTCAACAAATTCCAAATTTCTCGTCAAAATTGATCACCAACAAAATCACAATCTAATATCCATAACTATGTGCAAAGGAAAAAGAAGCAAAATAAAAAGGAGAAGAGAGGCGAGTAAGAATGATCATCCTAGGTTGAGATGTACACAAACTACGCCTCAGTAAGATGGTGTCATTATGAGGTTTGAGGAGCATCAGCGACCTTTCTAATTGCAAGATCAAGTCAATCCTCTTGGATTCCGTTGAAGCTCTCAAGAGCTTATTATACATGAATGCATCCATCGCAGAAGAGTGAGTGTAATAGGACATTAATAAAACCACATCAATAATAGCTAGTGCTCTAATGAATTTATCATGTGCTTTAGAAAAATCAAAATAGTGATCAAAGAAGGTGGTCTGCATGATTTTTCATGGCAAGTCCACTAGATAAACATGAAAAGGGTCAAGGGAGTGATTGTAGTCTCCAAAGGTGCCTAGGGACCAACTAACATCAAGTGTATTCCCCTTAGGCATATCAAGGAAGTGGTCCACTTGGGCCAAATCCAAACTAAGATCATAATTTAGATGATAGTTGATAGGCCTAGAAAAATGATGCTCGTGGACCCAACCTTGCTTTATGGTTATCCCTAGTTAGCACGCCAAACGTTTAGTACATTTGCACCCATTATCCATCATTTGAGCAATTTTTTTTTTTATCACCTACAAAATCAACAAAATACTAATAAACAACCCAATTTACCAATTATTATGAGCAAGATCTAGGTAAAATAAGGTATTAAATCTACACATATTGGGTCTAAACAAATACCTCCACACTAAGACTTTGCTTGTGCTCGAGCAAAAAAAAATAAAACTGCTAGAGTTAACTCACTCTTATAGGAATTATGGTTGCATTCAGAGTATGCAATAGGCTGTTCAAACCTCTTGGTTGTCTAAAGTGTACAAGTGAGATCTCGCGAGGGTTTGCAGAGGATATACTCACAAAGTCTTTAAAATGATTTTAGATTTTTTGAAAGTCTGACAAATGTACAAGCCAAAGGGGAAACATGTCCACATCTAAAATTGATTATATCAACCTAAAAGCCTAGCTACCAAGTCATATACAACAAAACATACAATCTAGAGACACTTAGACAATAAATCTATCCCCAACTCCTATTTTTCGCCCCACACAACATGATAACATGATTTGTAAGCCTTAATGCTCCATGTAAAATGTGTTAAATCTTAATTCTAGGCTAAAATCGGGCCAAAGGGTGGTTTCTACTTGGCCAATAGACTTCTTTTATTAGATTATCAACCTCACTTCTCTTTTCTTTCCTACATTTTCTTTTTCCTCTTTTCTCCTTATGCCCCTTAGCCCGGGTGGGTACTTCTTGGCATGCTAGACCTTGAATTCTTGGAGGAATAACTTAGCACATTTTTGGACTTCTTTTCTAATTAGGGGTTTTACTTGAATGCGCAAAGCGCTTCTTTAAGCTCAAATAGAGGTACTAGAGTCAAACTCCCCCTCACACTCTTGCTTTTCTTCTTTCATAACGGAAAAAATGGAAGTCAACTAATCAAGTAGAACATACTCAACCCAAGTTTTAACGAGCTAACACTAAGAGCCAATGTTCAAGTGTACAAGGTAGACATAATATCGCACATATGAGATGGAGATATTATCAAAAATTGGAGATTACACCCTAGATAAGTGTTATATCATGTATATTCTATATATACAACCTAGCAACCAAGCCAATAGAGCTCAAAAACCAATCAAAAGGCACAAAAGCCCTAAAATAAAGCAAAAATTATAAAAAAATTGAAAAATTTTGAAAAAAAGATACACAAGTGGACATCTTATTCCTACACCAAAACTCCATAATATCCTCATTATGGGAATTAATGCATCAAAAAAAAAAAATCATAAGCAACACATCCATAAAATCAACAATTCAAATTCAGAAGTATATACAAACGTATGTCACCACCAAACAAAACACAAAACCCAAAACACCAGTAAGTATTTAAAAAACAAAATTCTCCACCAACAACCACACATAAAACAAAACACACAAAACAAATAAGGGTGATCATAGCCATCTCAGCTCAACAAATCCCAAATTTCTCCTCAAAATTGATCGCCAACAAAATCACAATCTAATATCCACAACTATGTACAAAAGAGAAAGAGACAAAAGAAAAAGGAGTAGAGAGGCGAGTTGGAACGATGACCTTAGGTTGAGTAGATAATGTGCACAAAATGCCTTACTAAGATGGTATCATTTGGAGGTTTGAGGAGCATCAGCCACCCTTCTAATTCAAGATCAAGTCAATCCTCTTGGATGCCGTGCATTATAAAAGATTAATGTAATAGAACACTAATAAAACCACATCAGTAATAGCTAATGCTCTAATGAATTTATCATATGCTTTAGACAAATCAAAGAGTGATCAAAGAAGGTAGTCTACATGATTTTTCTCGGCAAGCCTATTAGATAAACAAGAAAAGGGTCAAGGCAGGGATTGTAGCCTCCAAAGGTACCTAGGGACCAACTAACATCAACTGTACTCCCCCTAGGCATATGAAGCAAGTAGTCCATGTGGCCCAAATCCAAACTAAGATCACACATTAGATGATTGTCAATGGGCCCAGAAGAATGATGCTGGGGAAAGGGGAGAGTGATGAACAAGTAAGGGAAGTAGGGATCAAATCAAGAGGGTTAGGGGTCACATAATCAATAAGCTCAAGGGAAGGAGGTGGTACCTCAACCATAATCTCCTGACGAAACTCCTAAAATGTGTAATCCTCATCAACATTAGACTCATACCAGTTATCTAACTCATAATCAAACACACTAGCATCACTTTCATATTTCTTACTCTCCTCAGGCTATTCTATGGAAGCTAGAGAAAGTAGGGGTCGGGATAATAGGGACATTTTTGGGGGTGTCCATAGGAATGCTAGTCCCAAGGTGAGAAGCACACACAAAAGAAGGTGAGAGGTGTCATTCTTGTCCTTAAATTCGCAAAAGAGAGCATTAAGTTAAAAATCAAAGCTCAAAGAGGAAGATGACTCAAAATCGCCTAACAAACAACCCTCAGGTAGATAAGGTCTTACCCTAAGGTCGACCTCATGCAACATAGGCACAATGCTCTCTACATAACTTTTATCAACTCTAAGAATTGGTCTATGAATATGTTCGTCATGTTCTCCATGGACTTTATATAGTTTTTTATTTCTTTCTCAAGTTGCTCAAAGAGTCTATAGAAATAACATGAGTAAAATATTTGATATCATGGTTAGATGATTGACAATAATCATAGAGAGGGATAGCAAATTCGAGGATTGAGATGGAGGGTGACAAGATTCTACAAATTGTTCCTCACATATCATGTTGTTTGAAAAGCATATGGATTGGGAAAGATATCCCAGAGGCACAACCTACCTTCTCAACTTATAAGTATCGTTAACCAACCATTTAAGCATATCCCAAGCTTCATCTGCACTTTTGGAATGAAAATCCCAGTACTCCAAAAAAGTACATGTTTTACAATTAATACCCTCATTAGTAATACCGAAGATTTCCTATTTTCAACATGAAATCAAAATGTGCACATGAGCGAGATAAACATTTAAACGATCCCAATAGCAGTGAAACAATTCGCGCTAACATTGGGAAACATGGAAAATTACTATTTTCATAATAATTTTTAAACTTTTCCAATTTTCAAGGATTTTGGTTTTGTAAACAATCACGACTAAACACACAAATCACTAAACTAAACATGAAAGAGTTAACAAAATACAAAGTGGCCTAATTCTATGCGACCATCCATGGCAACAACGCCAATTTGTTATATAGTTTTGGGGAGTAAAGGCAGAAAATTTGTCATCTTTTGGGATAGTATTGAAATCAAGTCACTTGTTATCTTCACCCAAGTCCAACCTAAGGAAAACAAAAAATGTGTCTAAACATGATTAATTAAATTAATTACTTGCTAATTCTAATTTAAATATAATTAATTAAACTAATCCAAAACACAATTAGCACAATCAACACAAAACATGATTCTAAACTAACAACAAACAACAAAAGCATCCAATTTCATTAGGAAAGCATTCAATCTTCTAACTAAGAGAAGAGATAGAAATAAGAGTGTCTCAAAAGCTCAAAAATCCTACACTAAAGGTTGGCCTCCATTGTTGGAGTAAGGAGATGGAATTTGTGGCTAGTTTTCATTTATTCTCACTAATCTAACATAAATAATTCTAATCTAACCCATCATGAATCAAAAGTTCAAAACTTGTAAACATGGCGAGCCTAACTTGGGAAGAGAGGTACAACTATAAATTTGAAGCATTTCAAGAAGAATAGAGAAATTAAGAATAGAAAAAAGGAGAATGAGATTAGAGAGCCAAACTATCAACTTCCAAGCAAAAATCATCCCCAATGCTAACGACTTAAAATATTAGACCATGAACAAAAACATCGCAAATATGAAACTGCAATAAGAGGATTGTAAAGAAGAGAGAGAAAGAGTAAAGCAATAAATCATTAACTTGTATGCATCAACAACTTTAGCGTGGCTACAAATTAAGCTAAGTCTACACTAATCTCCTACTAAGATGACATAGGAACCCTAAATCCTACTCTAAAGACGTAGTTGTTTTCACAAATGGAGAAAGGGACTTTACATAGGCCTTGAGTCAGTGAACTTGGCATGGTCATGCCATATGGCATGAGTTGGCCATGTCACATGTCAGGATTCCGAGAACAGAATAGAGGAAAGAAGGGTTTTGGCACACTCATTGCACATGGTATAAGAAGCCCATCCCAAATTCCTGCATTGTTCATCTCCCTTGTTTCTCTAGTAGTTTTTGTGCTTGTTGACTCAACCTGATTTCTAGTTAATATGCCCAAATTTAAGCACATTTGTAGCCATTGTCTACCATTTGAACATTTGTCTTTATTACCTATAAAACCAACAAACTATTAATGAACAACCTAGCTTACCAATTATTATATGAAAAATCTAGGTAGAATAAGGTATAAAATTCACTTATATTGCCATGAACAAATACCCCAACAATGAGACTTAAGCTAAACAAAATAAGACCTCACCCACTTTTGTAAGAGTCACAGTTGCATTTAGCAATGCAACAAGCCCTTTGAACGTTTTGGTTCCCCCAAGTGGACGAGTGAGGTCTCCTCAGGATTCGTAGAAGATATACTTAACAAAATCTTTGAAATTTTTTCAAAATTTTCAAAATCATAACATATATACAAGTAATGGGAAGATTGTGTACACAACTTGGGCATTTGCACCACCCTAGCAGCCAAGTCACCAAATTACATACAAATAGAACATATAATCAAAAGATATCTAAGCCATAAGATGTATCCTAGCTCTCATTATTCACTCTACATGACAATATATAATAATATGTACACCTTAGTGCATGTGCAAATATGTATTAAACCTGATGAATCAAGCTACTAAAAGTGACATGATCCCCATTCGCAGCCTAATTGACTTCTTTACTCTTTTTCTTCCTCTTTTTCTTTTTCAAGAATAATGACACACATACCCATAACCCACATGACTTACAAATACTTAGGCCTTTCCTAAAAGTGGTCCTATTTGGTTGTTCAAAGCACTTACTTCAGTATCCAAATAGATATGTTATCAGGTAAAATAGAACATATTTAAGCCAATTAAAGATATGAAATAAAGATAGTGGCTTTGAACATTGCTGCCCAGGTTTTTATTCACTTTTGTCCCTATTTTTTCATTTTCCCCATTATTTTAAGATTTTAGAAGGCATCTTGACAAATAAAAAGTTCACATGCCAATTTAACAACAATACCTGAAGAATTGAAGGTAACGTGAGCAAGGTAGACACAAAATTACACCTATAAGACATGATTATTATGGCGAAACAAAATGACCTCCCAAAATATACATCCATCATATAAACTCTATTTACATATAGCTGAATAATCTAGCAATATGAGATTATAATCGCATAAGAAGGCACACAAGTCCCCAAAGAAAAATAACTTTTTTTTTTGAATTTTCGCAAAATTTTTGAAAAATTATATACAAATGGGCACCTCAATCCCACACCAACACTCCACAATGTCGTCATTGTGGGAAATAATTGTTGCCAAGTACATATTATTTTGCTGAATCTATTTTTAGGGCCCTGTATTTTCAAAATACATTATCAGGTCCCCTTTATTTTGTGAAAACTATTATAAGGCCCTCCTTTACTATTTAAATTTTCTTTTTAGCCCTTTAAATTTTTTGTATTTGCAAATCTACCATCAATCCTTAAAAACTTACTTTCGAAAAATTGAAAAAAGTGTTTCTGGTTTTTTGCTCACTAATAGATCTCGACGTTCTCTTTCATCTGGTATCAGAGCCACGTGAACAAAAATAAATAAGATTATTAGGCTAATTAACCACTAATTAAGCTAATTAATGATAATTAGCTAAGATTAATGCTTGAACCATCATCAGCTTGCCCTGGATGTAATTATTCACATATTGTTCACTCACCAGAAGGTAATATCTCATTAGCACCTCAACTAAGCTATGTAACTGATGTAGCTTTAGAATTAAAAATTGAATTAGCTAAAATTAAGACGGAACTAAAAGATCTTAAGAATCAGTTAACGGTTGTCCATCTTTCTCTCATTAATGAAGTTAGATATAGCGAAGAAGGTACTTCTAGAATTAGCACTCATATTCAGCATAAATATCTTTCCAAAATCCAAAAAATAAGATTTCATTTCCTCTACAAGAGATAAAAACTCAAAAAGAAGTAGAAGAATAATCTGGTGAAAAACCTACTAAAAAGAAAGAAGATGGAGTATGAGAAATATAGTCTTGAGGAGCTACAGAAGATGTTCGAAGTAGAACAAAATCCAGAAGAACTGAACAAAATCATGAGTGCAATTAGCGATAAACATGACTTCTTGTCTGATGATAACGAAGAAACTAATAATGTCCAACTAGAAGAAGAAATATATCAGCAGATGAATTTGATAAAGTTAAGGGATCTAAATGTCCTACCATTAGAAGAAATTAAAAGAAAACTGGATAAGAAATATGGGAAAATGATCAACGAAAACGAAAATAATGAAATTGGAGAAGAAATCGATTTATATGAAACAGAAACTAATCTCGTTAATAATGTCGTCCCTAAGCCAGAAGAATTTGGTGAACCATCTAGAAGAAACACTCATTTCCTAAGACCTAGGTATGTTCCTGCAGGACGAAAAGTAATTTTTCCTTCGGGTTTATCCCAAAGAAAACTACAACCTATGAAGAAATTGGCCTTACTCCAATTAGTCAAACTGGTTATATCTTAAACATCAGTGGGGCTCGTAATAGAGAAGAAATATTTGAGCACTGGAAAAGAGGAATGAACAGTA
>NCQT01056864.1:8752-20011 GCA_002740465.1 Stenocereus thurberi | reverse complement strand
CTCCCTCTTGCTATTCTAATCTAGGTAGAATGGAATGCACTATGGATATGGAATATCTGGTGAAATGAGGCTAAAAACAGTCTTTTTATCATGAAAATGCTGTAGCCAAAATGTAAAAACCACCTGGAAGTCGAACAGTCGCCAGAAAACATAACGACCTAGGAAAAGGGGCCCATAATGGACCATGGCCACCACCATAGACAGATTATGGTGGGCATTCATGACACTAGTTCTCCTCCTTTGTTCAACTGCTTCTCCTAGAACCTTCTAAGTCATGGTATTGACCACGGGGTATTTGAGCCTCTTTTGCTATCTTTCTTGATCTACGAGGCCTCAAAATCTTCATTATACTCATATGACTTGGCCCATAAAGTCAAAATCTATAAAAAACTATCAAAACGAGCGAAACTAAGCTTAATAGTAGAAATAGGGGCATATATCGTACAATTAAGCACACTAACACCTTAAAATGACTCCCAAACACTCATAAAGTCTTTGCAGATATGCCTTTCATCACTCCCTCATGCTTAAATACTATATTAGCGATGACTTCTAAACACTTACAAAATCCATGTGAATAAGTGGATGATGAGGATGCTTTAGTAAACATTTCCTTGGCCTTCAGCCTTAGTATTAGGGCCAGCAATATAGTAAGGTAACACATAGGAAGCTCTACATTAACAAAGTACAGCAAGGAAGCATCTGGTTGACCTTCTCTTGACTTATCATATTTCAAAAAAGTTTGCTAAGCTTATAGCGATAAGTGAAATATGGGGTTGCCATTGTTTTGTGACTATGACTTTTATCTAGAGGTTTCGTTAACATGTACAAACATACTTAATGTTTGGGAATAGTACTCCTTAAGATACCATATGAGGATTTCATTTGTGGCCTCCTATGTGATTAATGTAGTACAAAATTATATTTAACTTTTTAGACAGGGGAATGCATTATGCTTTAAATCTATGTGTTGAATCAATATGAAATAGCCATCACAGTAGAGCAATAATGTTTATGTCTAAGGGCCTATCACACTATTCTAGATACTTTACAATAATAATTTGATTTGCTGAATTATGGGATGTCAGTTCAATAGCATATGCTATACTACTTGATATTATAAGGGTTATGTGCAGCATGATAATGTACTCATATAAAGAAGGTGTTGTTATTAATTGGTTTCCAAACCATGTGAGCTTATGTAGGCTACTGTATGCAACGTGTATACAAGTCATTGTACCTTAAAGCTTGTCTTACAATTATGTAGGTAATGAGTAGGGGGAAGACATTTAGACATGGGTTGTTGGTTGACATTTGCTTCCCCAAGGGCTCACGTTATATGAATAAATATGCCTTAATCTAGACGACAGTAGGCATTGAAACTTTAGAAATATGTAGAGAAAAACTCCTTTAGAGGTTAAAGATTGTATAGTGTGGCGGAGTTTATAACGTCCATACTTATCATGACGCTAAAGCAAGCCCTAAGTGTGCATAGAAATTACTAAAGGTGGATCTTAGTGTCAAGGTATTTATAAGAGACTCTACGGAAATAGGGTGAACACCACCTTATTCGATGCTGGCGGATTAGGTGATGGGTGACATTAAATCAGGCTATGCGTATTAGATATATAACATAAACTAGGTGGAGAAAACTTTATCCTATAGCGTAAGAGGTAATGTGGCAAGTAGACTCTTCGAAGCTGAGAATGAATAGACAGAACGGAAAAGCAGAAAAGAGGATAAAGGAAGAGGAGAGCATAGATCAAAAATTTCTTTCATTTCCTATCCAATGAACAAAATAGACGGCATTAAACTATGTTGGTCATCAAAGCATGATGATGTTATATGGAGTGATGATCACGAGGGATAATTTGAAAAAAAAAAGTAAATGCGGCAAAAAAATAGGGAGAAAAGAGGGATAGAGAAGAGAAGACTCTTATATGCTTGATTTACCAAAGAAACAGGAGTGGTGGTGAACAACTTTAAGCATATTCATTTCATTAACAATGATTATTTACACAGGAGGAATCATAGGGAAAAGTTCAAGGATAAGATTTAGGGACTTTCTTTTGAACATATGTAACCCTTGCAACTTTTGTTGCATGAGTCTCTGTATTGATCTAAAAGAGTCCATGATAACCTTTGGCCAAATAATGAACTTTCCTTGTAAGATGTCGTTGCATAATTGTGTATCCTACGTTGGAAACCCTTGAGCTCTTTGATTATAAACTACAGTTAGTGACACCCTTATTATGCAATAGCACAATTTAACCTAGCTATAATTCCTTTTGAACCATGTTAACCCCCTTTGACCTTACACAAATTGTTTGATCACCTCAGTAATACTTCATTGCATATCTTATCCGTTATTTGATTACCTCATGACATCAATCCTTTTATGAAATCCCCATCACCAAGGTGAGATATGTTCCTCTTGGTTTCGATAATTACTTCTGTTCAACTTGCTTCTTGTAATCATCCTTTCTGAAATAAAAGTCAACTCTCATGCCCATGACTGACTTCGATTCTTGTTATTTCATTTTGTCACTGTCCTTGATCTATTACATTTTAGGGAATGTTTCCCTTTATACATATGAGTTCAAGTTAAGCATATTGATGACCACCAAAGTCTATCCCTATTTGTGATGTTTTAAACCGATTTCTTAGACCTTTATAGGGTTGCTAGCTACATGTTTTTTTGTGAGTATAACTTGAAAGTTTATGACAACACCTTGAATATAGAATCACTATGCACCTTGTATCATTGCCCCATCATTAACTGTGCCTCTGTAAGATCTCCATTCGCCCATATAACCTTGAATTTATTTTCTGTTCCTAATCCCTTGGGTTAGGTTGGAAACCATCATGATCTTTTCTTCATATAATCACGTAAAATCTACATTTGGATTCCTACGTATCTAATGAAAGACACCTTTACTAAAGTTCTGTTTCAGGTATTTCATAGTATGATTTTGAGTTAATGAGTTATACACACTGTTCTTTACAAATAACGATAGCCGATCTACCTTTGAAAGTTTCATGGCTACACAAATCATCTAATTTTTACCGTTATTTTGGTTTCTAAATCAATAACAGATGTTCTTGGTTTTGTGTATCTAATGTTTGACACCTTTTGAGTCTTACAGCCCTCCATTTTTAAATTGTTTATACCTACATTTGTCTTCATTCTATCTACCTCATAGCGCTATTTTCTCGAGCCATCAGTTCTAAATCTGTCATCTGTCCTTTTCATGAAAAGGTTCATGCTAGGAATAACCTTATTACTTTCAGTCATTTATTCATTTCTCCGCCTAGTCATCTTGATCTGCTTATTGACATTATCTCTTTGTTAATTTTCCTCCTCTAAATTTAGAATATTTGCTTGAATAAGCCAAAAAACAAACAAAAAAAATTCTTAACTGACATCTAAACTTTGCCAATTAGAGTTTCTCTTTTGTATTAATTCTCTTTCTTCTACCAACTCTCATATTTGTTTTATTCGCCTTATCTTTAAAGTTTGTCTCTTTCCATGTTATTTAATTCCACTCTCCATTCTAAATCTCCTGAGTATTGTACCACCTACGGAGTGCTTATACCTCCCTCCTAGCATTATTCACCATGTCCTTGAAACTGGTTGCTAAAAATAGAATGCATTCCCATTCAATTTTAAATTGCAATCGACATTCTCATATGATTTATTTTCTTCCTCTTCTTCTTTATTCCGTTGAAAGCGTATTTATACATATACCATATGCCCTGTTTATCCATAGTAATATGCCCGTATAGCTATTTTTACTTAAAGATGCAATTTAATTCTCATTAGAGTTGGCGAATATTGATTGTTATGATCTCATCATTCTTCTTAATTCTAAGTTTCACTTTACATAAATGAACTTGACCCTTCTCCATTAAATTTTGTTGCTTTACTTGGACTTCCTTCATGTGAGCCAGGACATGCTCATGCAAAACCATTTTGTGATAAATCCAAGATGTTCTAAACTTTGCCTTTCCAAATCCATTTATCCTCCTTCTCATATTAGGTTGTGGCTAAAAGGTCGCCTTGTTGAAACTCAATTGTTGTTATTCTATTTGTAATTCAAATATTAAATCAAAGTATAGCTGAACCACCTTTCTCTTTTGAAATGGCTTAAGCAATTTGTTCGAACCTATTTCTCGTCGCTATTTACTGCCCTATGTTAGACGTCGTGATCATGTTAATCCTTATAATGTTAGTGCTATATTTATGATTTTGACATTTAACCACCCTCGTATTCCTAGTGGGGTTCAATAATTCCAAATTCCTTTCCATTTTGGATACTCTAGTCTTTTCTCATCTTATGAACATCACAATCTGACCAAAAATTAGACCTTCTAACGACCCTCCTGCTTAAGATAGTGTACAACACTCATTTTTGCCATTAATATAACTTAATAGGTGTTGACTATCTTTTGGTTTCCCCTGGGGTCCACACTTACACAATAAGATTCTTGAAGTCCCTTACCTTTGAATTTTTTTGAAACTCATAACTACCTCTATTCTAGCTATCCTAAGACAGTCCCTCCTTGGTCAAACATTTCTACTATCGCTGTTTATTTCTTTTGTGAATAATAACTCATTTGATTTCCATTTTCAACATTCTTATCCTTCAGCATATTCATCTTTAATGTCGAATTAAACCTAGAACAAATCTTTGACTAGTCTAATGAGGCAAGGTTACATAAACAAATGCGTTAGAATAATGCAAAAGTTCTCTTCAATGCTAGCCCAAAAGGGAATATGGACTCACCTCAAAGGATGAGATCAATTCAGATGATATAGTCAATAATCTCTCACTCTATGGGTATGTGATACAATTAGAAACAGCAATTGAGGACCTTCTATTAAGAAGAGGATCTCACACAATGGCTAGTTATATTAAAGGGTTTTAGATGATACATTAATTATAGAGTTTGAATTAACCCAGGAGATCACTAAGGAGGTAAGAAGGATTTGAGAACACATCAAGGCTGCTTAAAGCTGACAAAAGAGATATACAAATAGGAGGAGGAAACCATTAGAGTTTCCAATAAGAGATATAGTATTCTCAGAAATTTCCCCAATCAAAGCTTTTAGGAGTTCCAACGTCAGAGGAAACTAAGCACTAAGTTCATTGGGCCTTATGAATCATGGAAGAGTTCAATGCAGTAGCTTAAGGGTTTGAGTTATCAGTGGACCTCAAGCATGTGCACTATGTTCTCTATATTTCACAGCTCGGAAAGTAAGTTCCAGATTTAGACCATGGCCTAAGAAGACTACAGAGTTAAACAGCTCCGCAATAAAAATAGTCCTCTAGTAAAGGCTTTGTGAGCTAACCACAGTTCATCTAAAGCTATGTGGGAGACGGAAGAAGACGTGAGAAATAAGTAACCTTACCTATTTGAGGTACACCAAAGCTACATAAGATCCTAGGACCTTCATTATTTGCCCGCTTAGATGAGGAATCCCTCACTCTTTCTCCAAGAGGTATAGGGCCCTAAGCATGTGGAGAATCACTCCCACTATCCAGCGGAGGTGTGAAATCTTGAACATGTGGACTAATTGCATGTTCAGGAATAGGAGATTGAGGATAAACGTCATTCTTAGGCTGATTCTCCTCAACATTCAGACATGGGTGATAAATCTCATTCTCCTTACCAGCCAAACATTCACCATTCCTATCAAATAATGCAGATGCACCATCTTCGGTAACTTAGTAAGAATTCAAATCCTCCCCCTCACCGAGAGATGGTTGAAGGTCGTATTAAGGTTCTTTTTTCAAAATTTAATCAAATGATTGGGAACGCATCCTCAAGAAAATCGACATTACTGGAGTTCATGTCCGTTATGCCACCATCATGGTGTTCCCCGTACATCACATATCATTTGGAATGCACACAATATCTTGTAAACACCATCCTAGTAGCTATTAGACCAAGTTTACCATGTCCATATGTCGAACCCCATAGGTTTAAGGGGTCCAAGGATGACTTTCTACCCAAACCATACCTTATATGGCGTGGAGATATACAGCACATGGTTAAAAATAAAGTATGTCATAAACAGCATATCCCCCAACAAACTAATTAGGAGCTTAGCATATGCTATCATTTTGTTCTAGGGTGTGCGGAATCACTAATATCTTTGCGGTCCTTTCTCCTTAAAATTCTTTGAACATATCAGAGAGATATTCATGACCTCAATCGGTATAAAGAGTTTTAAGTTTTTGTTCCAATTGAGTACTCCACTTCCAGCATAAAGTATTTGAACACATCAAATGCCTAATAGTGGTGAGTGAATAGGTACATATACCTATATTGTGAATCACTTATAAGAGTTATAAAATGAATTTTTTATGACATACATTCACATTCATAGGTCCATAGATGCCGGAGTGAATGAACTCTAAGGGACTCGATGCACTTAACGCCTTACCAAAAGACCATCTTTAGCTAATTTGTTAACTCTATGTTGGCCCTTATATTCAAGTCGAGCGAGCAAGCCTAAAAACAGAGTAAAAAATGTGACAAAGATAAAAGATGTTTTATTTCGCCAAAAACATCGAAAACACCTTCCAATGTTGTATGGTGAAACAAATTGCCATTGTACACAATATTTAATACATTTAGACGAAATTAAAGAGAAAACTAATCTTAGAAACCCAAAAAAAAAAAAAAAACAAGGGAACATCGCACCTCAGGTGCATAGAGAGCATCATGAAGAAGTAACATAGTCCCTTCGCAAAGTTCGAGATGATATGCCCTTATTTGAAGGACATCTTCTTTATTGTTGTTACCTAAAACGACACACCAGGTAGTCATCAAAATTCACAAAATCAGCTCGGTCTTAAATTATGTGCTTAGTTGCTTCCGTATCCACAATCCACTAGGGATCACAGTTGACAATTGATGCATAGGAGCACATATATTATTCAAGAGCAACTATGACAGAAGGCACCTTAATCAACTCAGGACAATCCCGAGTGCATGTTCTCTCATTTCCATAGTTATAGCACTTCCCACGTGTAATATTTGTCTCTTTATTTCCCTTAGCCTTTTTCCTTTTGGCAATACCACCATTAGGTTTTGAACTTCAAGGGTAAATGAGTCTTATTGAAGCTGATGCTAAGCTTATACCACATCTACTAAGCAGTGGGATAGATTTCAATTCCCCTATAAGATCGTCATTCATGCAATATAACATAGTATAGCATGTTCATTGATCCATTCTCAAATCATTTTGGTATTACATTAGGTTTTCTCGATACTATTCAATAGCAGTACCATCTTTGCTATTCTAGAAGACCTAGAAGCTGTTAAGTTTTCTAACATTTCACACACGTTCAAAAGAAACTAAATCTTAGCACACTTTGTGTCATAGCTAGTGCTAGCAAGCTTTTCATTAGTGAGCAAATCACCAACTAGATTTTAATTGCCATATCTAGAAGTATATATTTAAATATAGGGATTAGGCATATTTTCAAATAATTAAATTATTAAAAACTTCATCACTCTTGTTACGTGATTGAAAATTTTGCTAAACTCATAATCATCACATACAAACATGAATTAAAGTTTTCTATTTAATTATCACATTTTCTATAAGTAAAAAAACCTTATGGAGTACTCAATTGGTAAACTAATTAAACCTTTATAAATATCACAAAGATATTTAACTTAATAATGTAAACAAAATTTATATGAGGTTATGATATATGAAACAAATTCTTATACAAAAAATGTCATTTAAAACGCTATTTAATGACATAACAACTAGACAATTCATATTAGTATATAACATGAATTTACGTAATAAAATGAAACGATATTACGTAATACATTCGAATAATAACATGTTACAAAAGAAGTTCATCAAAGGCCATACAGTATTGTATAAAAACACATTTATGTAATAATCATGAAAGATATTCAAATGTCACTCGTAAATTACAAAATACATTCATAATTTTATGAATTTAGATTTCATGAACTGAATTTATAAAATTACATAATTAGTAGAAAACATGAAACAAATTCACAATCGTTAACTTGGGCAAGGAAAAGTGCTAAAAACAATTAGCAAATTCATAATAGCTCATGCAATTCATATGCATATGAAAGATATTTATATAATATCACTAATTGATGATTTACATAAAACATATTCACGGAACAAAATATTATATAAAACATCTTTGTGCAACTTAATTTGTAACATGAAACATATCCAAATATTATCGCAAGTAATTATGTAGAACACATTCATATAATATTACAAATTTGAATAAAATGAAATGAATTCAAATAAAACTTATGAATATAATACAAAACATGAATTCAAATATTGCTTATAAATTATATAAAACGTATTTATATAATATTATGAATTCAAATTTCATGAAATGAATTCACAAAATTATCACATGCCCTATATATCCAAATAACGGCAAGAAACATATTCATAAAAAGACCGCTCATTCATATAACAGGACTTTATATGAGGTAAATTTTAGAAATAAATTCAGATAATACAAATTTGAGCAGGCCACTGTATTGAATAGTATCCACGAATCTGTTAAAACATAAAAAAGGAAAAAGAAAGAAACGACCATGCTTTTTGAGATTAAAAAAGGAACCCAACACAAAACATAACCACTTGCCTCTCTCCATCTCTAACCCTAGTCGCCTCTCCATCTACTCTGGCCCCATTCTTTTTCTCAGCCCATTTTATCTTTCTCTCTCATTAGCTTCCCTTTCCACTTGATAAACGGAGCTCCATAGCTCCTTTCCCTTAGCTAGTCATGCCACCGCTAACCCACCAACCCGTTGTACCGGCTTCCTTCCAGCCACTGCCATGAAGAAGCTTAAGTACCACCCAAAACTACCTCAGATGATGTTCACCATCGCCCACTCCAGCGGTTCTGAGGGCCACAACCTTTGAATGACATCAACCTTTGAGAATTGATACCATCATGATGTAGATTGGCGAAAGCTGAGTCTCGGGAAATGACCCATATGACCAATGCGCCGTTGGGGCGGCAACAATGCGTAGGCTCACATGCTCCCAAAAATGGTGTTTTCGCAGCCTTTCTCTCCAAGGCTGCTTAGATTGGTGGCGGCCAGGGATCGTGGAGGAAGAAGATGTCGAAAACGGCCTTTTTCGGCAGTGCATGACATACACGCGGTACCCCTCTGGCGGCTCTAATGAGTTATGCTCGGTTTCCTTCTCACTCTGCTTCTACCGTTTTCTTCAATTTTTTTAAAATACTTGGGGTGTTAAAAAGGTCTCGGTTACTGTTAACCCATTTGGGCCCCCATGGAGGCCAGTACCAATTCTACCACGCACTGCTGGTGTTGAGGGACGAGGGTTGGCACTGAATGTGGAATGTTGAGTCATGGCTATAGATGTACAATTTAGTGGTGACTCAGAGGGTTGAAGCTATGACTGAAGGCTTGTCGATCAAAGAGTTAAGTGGGATAAGTGCTCGGGGAAAAATAGAGGCAACATTTAGCATGAATTCAATTTAGCAATCAAACAGTCACGCTTGTACAAATTCAGACTAGCATTATTAGCAAAATCTAAACGAACTAATCACATATGCTTATCTTAATCAAATTAATTGAGGTTAAGATTGAGCAACAATAACTCTAATACTACTGTTGGGAAATCAAGACATAACTTTGCAATGCAGAAGCGCAGAATCCTGTTACTCTTAAATCGCCCACAAATTGTTGAATCAGAATCGATGGTGGCTACTAGAGTCATCATGGCTATCACGCCCCAAACCCGAACTTGAATGATAATGAGGTTAGCATTAGAGGAGGGGAGAGAGAATCAGGGATACTACTTAGGTTTCTTTCACTAATACAGAATTAGATAGATTTTGAACCCCTTAAAGTAGCAGCAAACAACTGAAACTGTTAATAGGGATTCAATAGGCATGATTAATACATAAATAATCATTTTATAACTATCCAATTAATGGAGTAACAATGTAACTGTTACACTCGATCAATAATATATCTCCATGTTTTATCTATTGTCATCTTCTTTTTTTCCCCCTAACTCAAGTTTTATGTTTATCTCACTCGCTTATGACAATAAGCATTATAAAAATTGATCTTGAAGCTAATCTTTTCATCTAAACCCTGCAACACATAAAAATTTAAATAACAAATTGAAGTGCATGCATCCAACTAATGTAGACCACCTCTCACACAATCAGACTCAGTTAACCAACCTCAATTCAGATGTTCAAGCATTGGTCCACGAAGTTTTAAGTCAAGGGTTTAGCTACTGTAATCTGTCCGGCAAACTAACTTAGCCTTGGTTTTGCTATTTAGTCCAGTAAAGATCAAGTCTAACCTTTTAGGGGTAACTTAGCTCATTTACATAGTCACACAATGGCTAACAAATGAATCAAGTTTCTCCAATTTATTTTGAACAGCAGGAGCAGCATTGCCAGCAGCACACCAGCAACCCAGTTTTGAGAGAGTCAACTTCGACTCTTCCTTGTAGCAAGGGGATGACGCATTTAAGTGCTTGAAAAGGCATCAAAAATATTATCAAATAATGCCCTAAAGTAGCTCATTCAGATCAACAAGCATCTGTTCTTATTCAGCACAAACAATCATGAAATACACTTTGATCGAAGGGATAATAGGTTGATGTACTTTCCTGATCTACTAAGCTAATCCCCCCATCAGCAGCTGATATTTGCTCCCCAAGACCATCACTAGCAGTACTTGAAGGCTCCAAGAGATTGGCACCTCAATAATGGAGATTAGTAAAGAGATTATGCATTCAGGCTGTTTTGTTTTAAACCTGTTTTCTATTTTTAGTTTGCTTCTGTTTTCTGGTTTAGCTATAAAGCAAGAGTGTGAAGCTAAGTATAAAAGCCTCCTTTTTACTTGTAATACTCAATTGTTAAATGAATTAAGTCAAGCATAGCTCCTTTCCTCTCGAACTTTATCTAGCAATCCTATATTCTGGCCATTACAAGTGGTGTTCTAGGGAGTCCTGGTGGTTAACTGATGGTGTGTCTGCATGTAGCTTAACTCCAGGGGCCCTGCACTTGTCTTGGTGGTGTACCTGTATCTAAGAGCAAGCTCAGCTTACCTTGGTTCTTGAGTTTGTTTATTAGTTTCAGCCCAACTCAAGCAAACGTGTCTAGACAGTTTACTTGCTTATTTCGAGTTTCCTTCTATCTTTATTGTTCTACATCATATTTGGTATCAGAGCTT
>NCQT01056849.1:5654-21856 GCA_002740465.1 Stenocereus thurberi | reverse complement strand
TGTATGGAATGTATTATTTGTTCATTATTTTGGTTAATAGGTTCATTTATCTTTGACAGGTTGTCGTGTTCACTTTTGCACTTCTTGTGGTTCACTACTTATTTTGTATATGATATTCTCAAAGTCTATATGTTGAATTGTGGATTTGTTCATCGTATTTACTTTGGGTGTTTAACTTCTAATTATATTGTACTTTGCATTGGAAAATTTTGAACGTATTAGTTTGGGATGTTTTTGTGTATATTGGGTTGAACATATTATTGTGGTACTTTGGTAGCTTTCGATTTAGATGTCATTCACTTATGTATATGTATTTGTTCATTATTGCCCTAAGTACTGTTCACTGATAGAGTCCATGTTGATTTCTGCACTTCTTATTCATTTTTTATTTTGTATATCATATATGCAAAGTCAATATGTTGAAATGTAGATTTGTTCATTGTATTAACTTGGGGTCTTTACCTAGTAATTATTTGGCAGTTTGCATTTGAAAATATTGAACACATTAGTTTGGACTGGTTTTCTGTCTATTCGGTTGAATATATTATTGTGGTACTTTGGTCGCTTGCAGTGTAGATATCATTCACTTCTATATATGTGTTGGTTCATTATTGACCATATTAATGTTCATTCATATTATCCACCATTTATTTTAGAGTGTCGGTTCAGTAAGCGGGATATTATTGAAGTTAAACCATTGCAAGAAGTGTAGGTTGGTGCTATTGCTACCTCAAAATGTGAAGCATTTCATATTTACAATGATTATGTATTTAAGGTTGGTTTTAGTGTTCGGTATTTGAAGGTGCGTCATAGATGTAAAGCAAAAGAAGGTAGATTATGCATGCGCCAGTTTTGTTGTTGAAAAGCTAGATTCAAGCAAGATAAAGGTCGACATCACAAGGATCATATGAATATAGATGTCTGAAATGGTTGCAAGGCATTTATTCAGTTCCATATAGATGAGGATGGTAAGTGGATTGTTACTCGGCATGATACTGAACATAATCATAATTTGTGTAGTCCAAGTAAGCGACAGTTGTTGTCTTCACATCGAGAAGTATCTGAGAGGATATTTGATTTGTTAAACAGCTTAGGGAGTCCGGAATAGGAATTGTTGATGCATATCGTGTTCTTAAGAAACAAGCTGGGGGTCTCCTTCTTTGGGATATGGTTTGAGAGATGTATATAACAAGTTGTCATAATTGAAAGATAGAAGATTTGATGGTGGAGATGCGCACTCACTAATTGAAATATTTAATAGGCGTCTCAAGTATAAGGATGACTTTTTCTCTGCATTTGAGCTTGATGCGAGTAATTGTTTAGTTAGTTTTTTTTTTTTTTTTGCGTGATAAGCAAATGTTGGATGATTATGTATTATTTGGAGATTTGGTTGTCTTTGACACAACGTATCGGACGAACAAATATGACATGATTTGTGCACTGCTTGTTGGGATGAATCATCATTCAAAGAATGTTATGTTTAGTTGTGATTTTCTGATGAATGAGAAGATAGGGTCTTTTGTTTGGTTGTTTCAGACATTCTTGAAGCTTATGGGTGGGAAGCACCCAATTTCTGTGATGACAGATCAAGCATTCTCTATGGCTTTTGTAATTAAGCTGGTGTTTCCGCTTGCTCATCATAGGTCGTGTTGTTGGCACATTATTGAAAATTCGAGGAAAAATATTGGACGCCTTAGATCGCGTGAAGGTTTCACTAAGATTTTTAATAGAGTTTTGATGGATTGTGATACTGTGGGTGAGTTCAATTTTTTATGAGAGAGGTATGTACTTGTTGAAGTGTATTGCTAGCGGTATAACCTATTTCATTGTAAATTTGTATTCACTATTCACAAGCATCTTTTTGCGAGTTCACTACATTCTTCAGTATTATTCATTTTTGTTGGTTTTTATTGGAACAACATGAACGTTTTGTTTTCATTAAATGGCATGAAGCATATTGTATGTAGGCTATTATAATTTATATGTATTCCACATTGGAATTCTTTTATAGTAAATTGCATGCCCGTCTTTTATTGTCATATATTTAGAGGAGTAGCTAGGATTAGTATCTAAGGTTTGTGTATGTGTATGGTGTGTTTGGTTTATTTTTATTATGCTGTTAATTCATTAACATCTTTAGTGTTGTTCACTATAATTTGTTGTGTTTAATTTATTTATAAGTGTTTACACAACCTTACGTTTTGTATTTGTAAGTTCACTATACATGAAGCATATTGTGTGTAGGCTATTATAATTTATATGTATTCTACATTGGACTTCTTTTATAGTAAATTACGTGCCCGTCTTTTCTTGTCATATATTGAGAGGACTAGCTGAGATTAGTATATAAGGTTTGTGTCTGTGTTTGGTGTGTTTGGTTTATTTTTATTATGCTGTTAGTTCACTAGCACCTTTAGTATTGTTCACTGTAATTTGTTGTGTTTAATTTATTGGTAAGTGTTTACACAACTTTACCTTTTGTATTTGTAAGTTCACTACACATAATGTATTAGGTATGCATTTGTTTCAATTATTTTGTGATATTATGCTTATGAATTGCATTGTTAACTTTAGGATGATCGAAAAGTACGATTGTAGTAACAATCGTTGGTTTTGTAACTTGTATACTTTGCGTGAAAAATGGTGTCCGGCATTTTCAAAACAGTTTTTTTTTGGTGGTGTATTATCTTCACAAAGAAGTGAAACAACGAACAGATCTTTGAAAAGGAAGTTGCCGGCTACAGCTGATCTGTGTAACTTTTACAACATCTTTTATGAGGTTGCATCTGAGTGGAGGAGCAAAGATAATGGTGAAGATCATATATGTAGCAAAGGTAATGTGGAAATGGCTTTCCCTTCTATAAACATCTTGAAACATACAATGTCTGTTTATACGGTTGAAGCTTTCTTGATGTTTGAGAAGGAGTTCATTGATGGTGCAGGATATAATTTCAAAGCAATTGAAAGTTCTTCTCGTGATATGTCTTTTGAGGTGTGAGGAATTCAGTTTGCAAGGGAATCTCATTGCGAAGATTCATATGAGTTTCGGTATATCGTTAATTTTAATAAAGAAGAAGGTGTTGTTGAATGTAGTTGTAAGGTGCTTAGCGAGGTTGGGATTTTGTGTTTTCATTGCTTAAGGGTGCTACATGCTTGTTGTGTTGAACACGTGCCTGATCGATATATAATTAAGAGGTGGTGTAAGGGCATTAAGGATGGTCACAGCCTTGAGTTGGGATCATTAACTGGTAAAGATATGTGGGTTGTTCTTTTGTTTGGAAGATGCAAATATTGAATTCAACAATTACAGTTAGCCAAATGAATAAGAACGCAAGGGCTCATTGTAAAAAGGCCTTTTTGGAACGTAAGGAGCTAGTTGAATTTGATATTGGTTCTATAAATTGTGGTGAAGATGGAAATGTGAAGGTATTGAGTTCTTTACCGAATATGTTAAATCCTCCTGGTTCTCGTCAAAAAGGTGTTAGGAATAAGAGATTTAAGAGTATTGTTGAAAGGAAATGTGATGAAGTTAAATGAAGGAAGTCAAAGAAATTGTCAAAGAATGATGTTGGCTCTTCCACAGCACCATCCCAGGTGACTTTTTGTATGAGCATCCATGTCGTTAAGGTGCATATGTATGAGTATGCATATCATTATACAATTAGTTATGCATATATATGAGTACCCATGTCCTGAAGGTGCCTCGTTATGAGTTGAGGCTAATGTAGGCGACTTTTTATTGTTCTCTTCTATAGTGAACAACATTCATCACTTCAGTGAACTCTATTATACATACAAGTGAACTAATTTCTTCGTGAAGTTATGTAAATTTAACAGTGAATCCCATCAATAAAACCAGTGAACAGTAGTTGTTTTGTAGTGCATTTTTATGTGGCATTTAGTTCTAATATCATTTTGATTTTAAAGTGAATATTTATCACTTCATTAGTGAATTGCTGCAAAGTCAGTTCTGAAACAATTGAATTTTGCATATGCACATAATTACCATAATTCTCCATGAACCTTAACCATCCTCAGTGAATTGTGTCAAATTTTCATTAATTGAGTGTGTCTTTGTATTATGGAGTCATATAAGTTTAACCTATAGTGAACTTTACTCCATTACTCAGTGAACTTGTCACAATATCAAAGCGAACAACCCTTGAATCCTCAGTCTACTAGGCCAAAGCAACCGGTGCAAGCAGAAAGATTTACATATACACAGAACTTGCATGGGTTTCATTTGATCTTTCTCATGTTTACCTCATTCTATTACTGATCGAACTAATTCATACGTTGTGTACCAATTGTGTTGAAGTTAATATTATTTTGTTGAAAGTGTCCTTATTGATTTTGATTGCTTACATCATACATTGTACCTATTGCATGGTTTATGTCTTGTTAGTATTGCTAGTGACTTATTTTTTAATGTTGTGCTATATGAAGAATGGACCATGTGTTTTTGATGCTCCTCCGCATACTGGCATAAGTTATTCACAAATGTTTCAATAGGTATATTTCTATTGACTTTTTCTTGTGGTTATTTTGTATATGTATTTGCTTTTAATTAATATTTGGTTTTAATAGCAGGTTACATTGCCGACGTTTAACCATTTATCTTTAGTTTCACATGGTCAGCATCGTTTGGGTGAGGTACATTACAATTTTAGTTCATTTTCACTCATTGTTTTGGTCATGTTCATCTATGCTATTTGAACAGAGTGAGTATGCCATGTTACTTTTGTATTACCCTTGAATAGCGTGGTAAATCTTGTTATTGATTTATTATGTTTTTATCTTTTTATGTAGGGCTCTTTTCACTTGCCTTCTTCTTATCCCACGTACTATTTTCGTTCAGCTGACAGCAGTTCAGTGTTTATGTCAGTCATGGCGCCGCCTGTGTTGCAATAACTCCAGTCTGATATTATTCATGGAAATGATAGTCATAATGATAAGCATTGAAATAGTATTGCGGAGTTAGAGACACTTTATGTTTGTATTGTTTTTTATTTGTGGCTCAAAATATGTATTGAGTCAGACTATATGACTTATGATTTGGACATACTTCAATGTTGATGGTAATTTTTGTTATGGATGGAATGTACTTCTTGCTTCTTTTGAGTTCCAATAACAACAAGGTTTTGTAGTGAATCTTCTCCCTTTATACGATGAAAAATGCAAAATCAATAGTGAACCATGGATCACTTGTACAATCAGATTTAGAGTGTTTCAGAGTGCACGAATCTCAAATGCTTAGTTGACTACTTCAAAGCTTTTTGTGATGCATTTTAAGCGTATACATGTTCAGATTTTTTCAACTGTGAGACATCGATGGTTCTAATTTTTCAATATGCTATGTAGTGGGCTCCCCTGTTAAAATTTTCAGTGCTCTGTGTCAGATTTAGTTTGAATACCTATTATGCTATGTTGTGATCATTCATAATTTAGGCAGTGAGCTAATGTAAATTATTTAGTGATCCAAGATAAAATTACATATAGAGTATGATGTACAGTGAACTTCATTCAAATCTATAGTGAACTACATCAAAGCCCTTAGTGAACCAAGTAAACATGTCACCTGTGCATATTATATTCATACAATTTGTGCGCCCAACATCTTATGAATGTAGTGAACAATTATAAAATGCACACTGAATTTTTGTTTACTTATATAACTGTCTAGTTTATTATCTTTCTAAAATTTCATGCTTTTGGTGTCCAATGTGTTTCTTTGTTATGTGTTTTTCGTAGTTGTGGTCAACACTTGGGCAGTAGTATATATGTGTATGCACTATGGTGAGTTAATTTGTGTAAGGCATTGTTGATTTAGGAATGCACATTAACAATTAATAAGTATAGAACTCTTTCATTAAATATTGAAAAGGGAGATATGATTTTGTCATATACTAAAAGATGTTCATTAGGAACATTGTGTGCTCTATGTCACGATTGTTTTGAAATAAGTGACTAATAGTAGGGTATTTTTACTACTGCAACTGTTGCACTACTTTTTTGCATTGCTGGAAGTCTTCTTTTGCTGCTTCTTGTACTTGTAACCCTACTTGATTGAGTTCACTCTCTAATATCATTGTTGTGTACCTTGAACGTAGATGTCTGACGAGCTCTTCCTGCATTTTTGACATGCGTATTGGACATAAGTACTTTTAAATGTAATATGTGTTATTCAACTTTGAATTGGAATTACAGTTACTTTGAAGTTGATATTGGTTCACGAGCAAAATGTATAGGTTACCTTGTTCTTTTCGAAACCAGTTGACCAGTACTTGACACTTCCTCCTGGAACGACTCCATATGGCGTATGGCATAAATCCCGCAATCATGTATGTTGTTGTTATCTTGCCAAGATAGATTCCAAAATACGAGGGTAAATTTCCTTATGTTAACCCCCTTTTTAAATCGTCCATTCAATAAGTAGATTGCGAATAAGTTTGTCTGCACATAATTATCCAATGTTATGGGGTGATATTTTTGTTTATGAGTTAAGGGTTTTGTGTTTGAGGTATCTTTACCATGTCCATCGCACTATGCTTATATCTGGATGTGCAATCCTCTCCTTCCAAGCGATTGTCAAGTACAATTATTTTCTTGCCTCCAAAGTCAGAACAGAGGACAAAAAAATGATGTTCTTGAAGTATGGGGAAAAACGCTGGCATGTTATAGAAAATACATGAGGTTAGGTATATTCATGTGTACTGAGCTGGTTATAGTGAACTGCAAATGGCTCCATGATGAATGACCTGATATGGTATAGTGAACAATGGTTTGACTGAACATGAAAGAATATGCATATTAAATAAACTTCCTAGTGAACTCAGTGAGCTTATGCAAACTTTATACTGTACTGAGTAAGACCTACATATGGACATAAGTAGGATGTTTGCTGGTGTTCTTTACTAAATTATTCAGTAATAGTAATATGGTTAGCATACACAAAGGGCAATAATGAACATGCTTCATGTACGTGGTGAACTAAGTAGTGAGGTTCACATATTGTGAAAGTAGCTGGTTGCATGCATTATATTTTGAACCTTGTTCATTTATGTTTTGAACTACTGCAAACTATCTAGTTTTTCAATTAACTCTGGCACATTGCATATGTTTGCATCTTTTATGGGTGACTTTCTTAAATCCGCAGCGAACTAGTTGTTAACCAATAATGAATTAATTACGAGTTAAACATAAAAATTGTGCAATTGTTACACATTAAGGGAATCTTGGAGTTAGTTTCAATGGTAATCAAAATGTATAGTGTATATTCATCAGTCACTTAGTGAACTCAATCATTGTATTCGGTGAACTCATTGATAATTCATAGTGAATCAATTATAATTTACACATATACAAATCGTCCAACTGTTACACATGAAGCCAAGTTTGCATTTAGCATCACTGAATCAATATATAAAGTGAACCATCATCAGTGACTCAGTGAACTCAATTATTGTACTTAGTGAACTTGATGACCACTAATAGTTAATCAATTGCACATTACACATATTAGTGAACATTGATTAGTCACTCGGTGAACTTATTCAATATACTTGGTGAACTAATTAGACATTATATGTATTTGCATATAGTTATATATATTCTACAAGCAGTGTTATGGAACTTACCAATTGGGCTTCATCCAATTTCATCCATGTATACCTCCTTCTCTCAAGGTCCATTACTGTCTTGAAGATATTTGATAAATCCAATGTTTCATTCCCTATGGCCATCTGGAAATGCAAAGTAGGCATTTAAATGTTAATGATCAAAATTGTGTTATAAAATAGAGAACTACATTGTATGTAATGTGTTATGGTCTTACGAAAATATTGGTGGTGAAGAACATTCTTTTCTTTATCATCGGATTTCTTCGCCTTTCCATCCAATTTAGTAGTAGACATAGTACATCTACTGTGGACTTGTCTAAGTCTTGGTCTGTTCCAGCCAATGTCTCAAATGCTTCCCTGAATATCCACAATTTTGTGTCTTCCTCCTCATTGGCATACTTGAATAGTTTCTCCCTATATTTTAGATTATAGTCATTAATTCTTTAAGAAGGATAATATGAACAAAGTATAATATGTATAATTATGTATATGAGTGATGTGGTTGTAAATCATAAGACTTACATTGATGGGTGCAAATCATCTTGTGGCAGGAAAGCGTAGTCCACCAACATCAGCTGTTGATGAGTTAGCCGATCCCTAGCCTCTCTGTAATCTTTAGGATATGGCGATCGACATTGAAATGGCACTTGTGTGACCATCCTCTTCGGCTATTGCCATTTTACTACTTGCTTTGCTTTAATGATTTCATGGATTTTTGCTGCCTTGTCTGTTCCTTCGCTGGTTGGAGGTGCTTTCTCAGGGTTGACAGCATGTTCACTGCCCTCATTTGTTTGTTGCTCAGTTGATGTGCCAGGTGGGTCTGTTGGTGTTGTCTTTTCTCCCCATTGTTCATGATCTGTACCAGAGGTAAGTTGTGCTGAAGGAGCTGGAGTTGCTTTTTGTTCAAGTGATATTCCAAGGCTGAAACTTGGTGGGCTGTAAGCGACCTTCTTCCTGTGCTGTATTTCCTCTCTAGCTATGCTCTCTAGTTTATCAAGTTGTTCAAGGAACACTAGGCTGCAGTAGTATGCATCATCTGGGGAGACGCACTCTTGTATATTCTCACTTACAGCTACTGCTTGTCTAGTGTAGGGTGGAGTCTGCTGAGTTTGCATGTCGGTTGCTGTCTCCCCTTATTGCGCTGGAACTTCTTTGCTCACATTATCATGTACATAACTTATATGTTAAGTTGTTGAAGTGATATTGGAATATAACATTGGTATCTTACAGTTATTAAGTACCAATTACATTTGAGAATGCAAGAACAGCTAAGTATGGTTTGTTATTTAGTTAGTTACCTGAATTAGATCATCATTAACATGTATGAGGCCTTCACGTTGTCCATCGCAGTGTGGGCAGAATGGACAGCGTTGCTCTTTACTTGGTCTTCCTGAGACATCTCACTGGTTCCTTCTTTATGTGGCTGGCCGCTTTCCATTTCTTGCATTTTTATGCCTAAATCCACTTCAACTAAGCACATTATTGTTTGATAGTCAATTCTCTTTAGTATTCTTCCTTTCCCATATCCCCCTGATAGTTGTTCATCCTTGTCTCTATTTCTCACCTTATCTGTGTTCCAATTAATGGCAGTTGGGAAGGATCTTTCAACCTTTCTTCCTCTGAATTGAACTCTATCCATGTAGAATAGCTGTCATAACAGTACCATAAACCATATTAGAGTAAGTTATGTATATGTATGAATAGCAATGTAATTGAGGTGCATTAATGAACTGGATGCTAATATATGTGCATTTCTGTTGTTAACTTATTCAGTGAACTACATTCATTATTTGAATGAACTACACGATAAACATCAGTAAACTAATGCAAACTACATCTTGAATATACATAAATATTAGACAGACTAGTACTTCATACACTCTTCAATTGGGTATGCTTTTAAAGGCAACATTTCTTAACTCCTTAGTGAAGGTATTTAAATTTAGTAGTGAATATCATCCTCAAAAACAGTTAATAGTTTTAGTCTAATATTGTTATACAGTTAGTTATGCATATGTATGAGTATCCATGTCCTTAAGGCGCCCCATTATGATTTAAGGCTACTGTAGGTGGCTTTCTGTTGTTCTCTTCTACAGTGAACCACATTCATCACTGTAGTGAACTCTATCATACACACAAGTGAATTGCTGCAAAGTCAATTATGAAACAATTGAATTTTGCATATGCACATAACTACCATATTTCTTCATGAACCTTAAGCATCCTCAGTGAATTGGGTAAAACTTTCATTAATTGAGTGTGTCTTAGTGTATTATGGAGTCATATAAGTATACCCTATAGTGAACTTCACTATATCACTCAGTGAACTTGTCAAACTATCAATGTGAACAGCCCTGAAATGCTCAGTTTACTAGGCCAAAGCAAATAGTGCAACCAAAAAGATTTACATATACATAGAACTTTAATGGGTTTCAGTTAATCTTTCTCATGTACTTTGTGCATGTATTAGAACTGCACAGCGAACCTCATTCTATTACTGAGTGAACTAATTCATAGTGTATAGTATTTGGTTAGATATTAATGTAATGGCTTATAGTGGTACTTACCATGAGGAATAATAGCGATCCTGTGAAGAATTTGGTCTTATCTTTCATCCATTCTACTACCGCACCGTTCAAGCACTTAATCGTATATGTACACCAATTGTAGCATTTGATTTCATCGATCTTGTGCAAATATTTGACTACCCGGAAGTGGCAAGTGCCATTTGCATTTCCTACGATGCAAGTAGACATTGCATATGTTATGAAGTCGGTGATGAACTCATCTCCATGACCCCCATGCGATAGAATTATTTCATCTATGCTCCCAATTAGGGGTCCACCTCTTTCAATATGCCATCTTCTTCTCCACAGATCTAAGAACTGTATGTCAGCATCTGATGTTTGTCCTTCAATTACTTCAAACTCTCTCATAGGTAACCCAAGTGTTGCGTACACATCTTTCTCATCTATCAGGAGTTTGCCATTTGCTAGGTTTAGTGAATTGTTCCAAGGATCATATTTTTCTAACAGCCACCTTGCTAATGATTTTGGGATAAATTTTGTTCTGGCTGACAAAATTCCACAAACCCTGCATCAACTATGGCTGACCATTGTTCGTACCCTAGCCTTTCTACCAATCTTAGAAACCCACCCGGGGCGATTCTATGCCTGAGCAAGCCACTCCATGATCTAGTTGTTATAAGTTTGAGATTAGTATGTTCACTTATTAGTTCTTCAACATTAACATGCCTAAATTGAACATTCTTTTTTGGAGTTCTTTTAAGTGCTCCTTTCCGTGTTGGTTGCAAACTGGGTGAATGATGCTACTTCCTCTTTCTCTTTCTTGCAGGCACAGGCTCAGGCTGAGTATCAGCATCATGCTCATCTTCACGCTCTGTCTCAGACTTATCCTCTAGCTCTGGACATGGCTCATGCTCACGCTCCTCTTGAGGCTTAGGCTCAGGTTGATTGTTGCTAATCCTTCTTTGTCTTTCAGCTTCATTAATTAATCTCCTGCAATACATAGTTGTAGGTATATTTATAAGTAGTTTTTACATAGCTTCATATATCATGTCATCATGTAATTGGGGATGAAAGATGTTGTTCACTCTTCATTCAGCATTGTTCACTGTCATTCTATTCTAAATTTCTTGCTTCTTGACCTCACAGGTACTTAGGGTTTGTTCACTACTATTATGATTGTCATTCACTTTGGGTTTGCCAATTTCATTTTTGCAATTTTCCCGCTAAGCAAAGTCTTCCAACATTAAGAAGTATATCTGCTTTTGAAATTTCAGACTTACCATATTTCATTCAGTATTTGGGATGTCGTTTTTGTTCAGTACAATTCTTCACTCACAAAATTACTCCATACCTATTCACTCAAGCATTTCATCATCCTATTTTGATTTCTATTTCAAAATTTTCACCAAAAATCACATAATGACTTACCTGGATTTCCTCTTTCTTGCAGGAACAGCCTCAGGCTCAGTATCAGCATCATGCTCATCTTCAGGCTCTGTCTCAGGCTCATCCTTTGGCTCTAGATATGGCTCATGCTCAGGCTCCACCTGAGGCTTAGGCTCAGGTTGATTGTTGCTCATCCTTCTTTGTCTTTCAGTTTCATTAATTAATCACCTGCAATACATAGTTGTAGGTATATTTATAAGTAGTTTCTAACATAGCTTCATATATCATGTCATCATGTAATTGGGGATGCAAGATGTTGTTCACTTTTTCATTCAGCATTGCTCACTGTCATTGTATTCTCAATTTCTTGCTTCCTGACCTCACAGGTATCGTTCACTACTGTTATGATTGTCGTTCACTTTGGGTTTGCCAATTTCATTTTGCAATTTTCTCGCCAAGCAAAGTCATCCAACATCAATAAGTGTATCTGCTTTCGAAATTTCAGACTTGCCCTATTTCATTCAGTATTTGGCATGTCGTTTTTGTTCATTACAATTCTTCACTCACAAAATTACTCCATACCTAATCACTCAAGCATTTCATCCCCCTATTTTGATTTCTATTTCAAAATTTTCACCAAAAATCACATAATGACTTACCTGAATTTCCTCCTCTATGTGAGGGTAACTCCAGATTTTCCTGCCATGCTATCACTCGTCGAATTTTTGGAGTTACTAGGAATTTCAGCTTGCATTTGTTCATCTGAATGTACCATGGTTGATGGTTCACCTCTAACACCCAAGATTTTGATGTTCTTCTTCTTGCTTCTATGGAACCTTGCTGTCGCATGGTTGTTGGAAGAAAACGGAGGTGAGGCAGAACCTTGCTGTCGCATGGTTGCTGGTGAACTAAAGGTTGAGGGAAGTTGAAACTTGAAAGCGGGTAATTACGATGAGTGGCGTGTGGCCGGTTTCATCTGCTTTTGATTTTTGTTTTTTGTTTGCTTGTTTTTCATTTTCATTTTTTTTTTGTTTTTTAATAGGTGTCCATGCTGGATATTAATGTCCATGTGTACCGGAGTATATACTCCCAGGTGTATAATATATGTATTGGGGTGCAAATTATTATATACACCCGGAAGTCTATACTCCTGGGCCATGTCAGCGACAAGTGTAACCGCCACATTAGCAAGGGGTTTTTTTTCCAAATTGCATTTCATAATTATGAATTTTAAAAAAAAATATCAGCAAGGTGTAACCGCCACACTTGCATCAGTTGCATGCAGTAACTTTTTTTTTTTTGTTTTAATTGTTCACTAAGTCTCATCGGCCTGTTCATTGTATGTCTTGGTATTGTTCACTACGAGTAGGATTCATGACTCATGAATATTGTTTACCTATTTATTGGGTAAGATTTTTTGTATATTTTTCTTAGTTCAAATAAAGGTTGTCAACATATTTTTTACGTGGATTAGTTGAGTAGAAGTTGTGGAAGAAAACAACTATTATAGTGAACAATTTGTAGTGCCAAAATGAACTACACTAGAGGAGATATTGAACAAACATTGCATATATGTAAGCCAAATGGCTTGTTACGTACATCTTAATAAAGTTCACCATAGTATGATATTTGTATACATATTGTGACATAGTTCACTGAGGGCCCAATTTGTTCGTTTATTGTTTCAATCATGTTCAATCTTGTCATGTGAATCTAAATTGTTCACCGAAGCTTGTCAATTTGTTCATTAGATGTTTTAAAAAGGTAATCTAGTGGCAGGATATTTGTTCATAACCTATGGTGAAAATTTTACAAAACCTACTGAACAAGAGTAAATTTAGGAATGAACATTATATACTTGATTTGTGAACATATTTCAGACAAGCCTTTTTTTTATTTTTAACAGCAAGGTTGGCTTTGCAAATAAGTTTATATACTGAACAAGCTTTTTTTTTAAAAAAAAATTCTATTCATGAGAATTTTTTGATTGCACAATCCTTGTGGATTAGTTGAATAGAAGTAGTAGACAAAAATATAGCGAACACGATTTAGTGTGACAATGAACAACGCTAGCGGGGATAATGAACAAGCCAAGCTTGCAAATATGTAAAATGNATATGAGACTGTTAATGAACAACACTGGAGAGGATAAATGACGACTTAAGTTTGCAAGAACAAATATTAGACCCTTTTAATTGTTCATAAAGTCTAGCTAATTTGTTCATTGGTTGTCTTGATAAAGTTTACTAGGGCAGAATAATTGTGTAGTGTATATTTGGATGTTGTTCATAAAGATTAGCTAGTTTGTTGAATGGCAACTCAGATAATGTTCACAGAAAGCAGATTTTTTGTTCATTTAATATAATAAGAATGTCAATTAAATCTATTTTAGCTGACTATATTTTAACACCTATTATGCGATATATGAATGTTAGTTCTAATGTGCTAAAAATATAGTCAAATTTGAAACTAATTAGTCAAGTCAAGATAAACACATATTCTTTTGAAACCATAAATAATATGATGCAAGCAATTAATTGAATAATATGTATTAGTAACAATACAATTATGATATAAGCTATTTGTGGATAGTATATCCAAAAAACTCTAGCCTTGCTGTGAGCCCTTCCAACATGTAGGCAGCCAACCTTTCAATTGGTGAACCAGAAACAAACACCCTCTTACCCAATGCATCCATTAGTCTTTCTGCAGTTGATAGATTCTTCTCTGAGATTGCTTCTGCACAAAAGTATAGCACCTGCTTTAACTCCATGTTGGCCACATCCATAAGTTAGTTTGGCCTCAAAGCATAGGAGCCTTCATGGCATTCTCTATGTCTAAACGAGCAATAATGGTGCCTTGAGTCCTATGGCAAGGGGAGCTCCATATCCCTAAACTTGTTCCTCAGCTTAGCATTATCGTCAACCACATATGAGCTGCTCACTGGGGATCCATTGTTGTCGGAAGAATGATGGGGGTTTGAGATGTAAGAGTGGGAAACCCTGAGGAGAAAATTGGCTTCTATTTGAAGACGTGCTAACAATAGATGGATAGTCATAGACATTGCAACCTCTGATTGCTGCTGGAGATGAGTCCAGAGTGAAGTATCCTTCGTTGTATGATTGGAGACACATCTAAGTGTCATGGCTAGCATTATTTAGGTACTGTTGTCGAAGACTTGGAAATGAGATGAGAAATATGGAATCATCTCTACTGATCATGAGACTTTGCATCTTAGGTGCAATGTTGTGTTTTATTCATCAAACAAGCGATGACCTTTCAGTAGAACCTTCAACAACAACTCGTTGTTCTGCAGTCAATCAACCTACAGCTTAATGCCCAAGCTGCTGTATGTGCAATACAGGTTCATAGAAGTGGTCAAAACCCAGAATTGAGCCTTCTTAAGTGATAAAATGCAATACTTGTCATGAAGCCATGCTTAGACTCTGATATCTCTCTTAAAAGTTGAAAAGTTCAAGCAAGCAACAATTAACTTGCAAACGGAAGACTTCAACTAACACCTTCAGAAGTTGAAGTTGGCAATGCTCAAAATTTTAAGACCGTTGATGCACTCAATGCAATTAAGAAAGTTTGATAGAAGCATCAGTAACTAATAGAAGGATGTGTAGAGTGAAAAGTTGAACATCAATAGGTAATAAACGGTCTGTACATCATAGAAAAAATGCAAAACAGATTGAAAAGAATGTATACCAAACTTAAGCGAAGAAACCAGTATCAGTCAGTTCACATTCTTCAAAAACCATAGTAATAAAGAAGAACATGCAAGAATCAAAGCATATCTCGTAATGCAATATGGTGCCCCTTAACTATGAACATGAATCATTGAAACAAGCTAGAAAAGTAATCAAGTAGTAGGTTCAGAATTTAATGCCATGAAATCGAGCTTTGAACCCTGAATTTCAATTCTTTTCAATCAGTCCAACAACTACTTAAATCTCTTATCTGGCTTTTCGCTTGTATGTTATTGTCGCTGCTCTTTGCTTTGTTGCCTTGTTGTTGACTTCATTTCCAGGTTCAAAATCACAATTTGCAAGCATGACATCTACCGCCATTGTCAATGGTTATAGGGCTTAATTGAACGAACTTCTGCAGCTTTTGATTCCTCAAAATCTTGCTTGATACCATCCAGTGTTCAAGTTTCGGGAAGTTGAGTTGCAAAGTGTAGGATTTGTGTTCCATTCACAGTGGAGGAGAAACGAAAAGTGAAAGAATGGTGGTTACAGAGCAAGTATTGTCATGCATTTGTGGATTATGGCAGCCTTCAACTTCATCACATTTTTCAAAAAAGAAAAATACCTTGTGTAAATCCAACGTGGCAAAAATTGTCTAGGTGTATATGGGAGTATACACTCCCATGTCTATAGTATATATATTGGTGCCCGGGTTGGGGGCGGGGGGAGGATAAGGAGGGTAGTTACTACATTTAATCTCATCTTACAAAATTTGAAAATTAAAATATGTGAGTGGGAGTTTTAGATGGGAGAGGACAAAATAACAGGATCGGCTTTTTGCTGAATTCTCAACACCCTATACATTTTGACACTTATAATGTAAAAATTTGTGCCTAAGCTCATGAATCAAGGCAAAATCCGCAATATGGTGGAATTTTCTTCAATGACTACTCCAAGATTTCAGTTTCTTTGGCCCA
>NCQT01056825.1:19612-30896 GCA_002740465.1 Stenocereus thurberi | reverse complement strand
AATTCACAGTTCATCACCAAGTGAACAAATTGAACAACAACAACATAATAAATTGAACATACCAATTCATACTTCGCTAACAAATAACAAACATGCTGCCCTTAGTTTCAGCCTGAAATTGTGAACCCAAATTGCTAGGAGTGGAAGAGGAAGGGATAGATAAATAGATAAAAGGCGCGTGTAAAACTGCTTGATCATGGATTCATTTACCCAACTCAATTACAGTCATAGTCACTGGCTAAAATGGCACACTACTGGTTTATCCACTTAATGTTTTTGAAGTTCCACTCTGATAGAGTTATTAATTAATGGAGTTCTTAATTATAACCAATAGGGATTTCATATAACATAGAAATAGATTACTGATAAGCAAGTGCTTTTATTTAACTCAATAGTTAACTATTAAATTAGCGAGGAGGATAGTTGAAATCCAAAAGGGCAAGAACTAATGGAGAGCTATGCAAAAAATAGGTCCTTATAAGCTTACTGTGTTGTTGCATATCATTCAAACTGGCATATTTCAATCATACCCACTACTGTGTTGGTGCAGTATTCTTCAATTAGCACTCCAATGTTATATGTGTTCTTTTCATATGGGGTATGCTCGGAGTTGAATGGAGACAACTGTGAACAAAAACACCTAGAAACTAATCCATTCCTAACTAGTTGTAAAAACCCATCAAAGTTAGGCAACCACCAGCAGAAACAATCGATATTCTTTAGGAAACAATTACGATGTACTAATCTTAACCCCCAAAATCATTGGTTTTAGTGGGTAAATTGTAGGTATGAATCATGATGAACATAACAAATCTAGGCAATAGTATCAGGACTCACATAACATTATAGAGAGAATATTTGGACTTGGTTTGATGAATTATGATGATTTTGTGGATATCTATTTCTGCACTTTTGCTTAATTTGCTCAAAATTTTGTTTTACGTTAATATTTTTTAACTTGTCATTGTTTACGCTCTACAACAATTATTATTGATTTTATGGTTGGTTCCTTTCAGGCCTCAATGTTCATTACACCTTTTCCTTTTACCTATAACGCCCACCAATATCGCTGCCTTAATCCTTTAACCTTTCTAGACCTACTCATCAATTCCACCCCAAGCAAAGGTTCAGAGTTCAAGATAATATAACGGAAAGATTATCCTGAGCCCACCCCAATTCACAGTTCACCACCAAGAGAACAAATTCAACAACAACGACATAATAAATTGAATATACCAATTCACATTTCACTAACAAATAACAAACATGCTGCCCTTAGTTTCAACCTAAAATCAACAACCCAAACTGCTAGGAGTGGAAGAGGAAGGGACAGATAAATAGGTAAAAGGTGCATGTAAAATTGCTTGATCAAGGATTCATTTACCCAACTCAATTACAGTCATATTCACTCACTAAAATAGCACACTACTAGTTTAGCCACTTAATGTATTTGAAGTTCCACTGTGATATAGTTATTAATTAATGGTGTTCGTAATTATAACCAATTGGCTTTTCATATATAACATAAAAATAGATTACTGACAAGCAAGTGCTTTTATTTGCCGCAATACTTAACTATTAAGTTAACTAGGAGGATAGTTGAAATCCAAAAGGGTGACAACTATTGGAGAGCAATGCATAAAATAGGTCCTTATAAGCTTACTGTGTTGTTGCATATCATTCAAACTGATATATTTCAATCATACCCACTACTATGTTAGTGCAATATACTTCAATTTGCACTTCGATGTTATATATGTTCTATTCATATAGGGTATGCTCAGAGTTGAATGGAGACAACTGTGGAAAAAAACACCCAAAAACTAATCCATTCCTAACTAGTTATAAAAACCCATCAATGTTAGGCAACCACAGGTAGAAACAATCGATATTGTTTGGTGGAGCAATTACGATATACTCATCTTAATCTCCAAATCATTGGCTTCAATGGGCAAATTGTAGGTATGAATCATGATGAACGGAACAAATCTGGGCAATAGTATCAGGACTCACCTAACATTGTAGGGAGAATATTTGGACTTGATTTGATGAATTACAATGGTTTTATGGATATCTATTTCTGCGCTTTTGCTTAATTTGCTCGAAATTTTGATTTATGTTAATATTTTCTAACTTGTCATTGTCTACACTCTACAACAATTATGATTGATTTTACGCTTGGTTCCTTTCAAACCTCAATGTTCGTTACACTTTTTCCTTTTACTTATGATTCCTACCAATACCACTGCCTTGATCCACTAACCTTTCTAGGCCTGCTCATGAACTCCACCCTAAACAAAGGTTCAGAGTTCAAGATAATATAATGGTAAGATTATCTTGAGTCCACCCCAATTCACAGTTCATCCCCAAGAGAACAAATTGAACAACAACAACATAATAAATTGAATATACCAATTCATATTTCGCTAACAAATAACAGACATGCTACCCTTGGTTTCAACTTAAAATCACCAACCCAAATTGCTAGGAGTGGAAGAGGACGGGATAGATAAACAGATAAAAGGCTCGTGTAAGACTGCATGATCATAGATTCATTTACCCACCTAAATTATAATCATATTCGCTCACTAAAATAGCACACTACTAGCTTAGCCACTTGATGTATTTGAAGTTCCACTATGATATAGTTATTAATTAATGGTGTTCTTAATTGTAACCAATAAGCTTTTCATATAACATAGAAATAAATTACTAACAAGCAAGTGCTTTTATTTGGCCCCATACTTCACTATTAAATTAGCTAGGAGGATAGTTGAATTCAAAGAGGGTGAGAACCGTTAGAGTGCTATGCATAAAATAGGTCCTTATAAGCTTACTGTGTTGTTGCATATAATTCAAACTGACATATTTCAATCATACCCACTACTATGTCAGTGCAATATACTTCAATTTGCACTTCAATGTTATATATGTTCTATTCATATAGGGTATGCACTGAGTGGAACGGAGACAACTGTGAACAAAAACACCAAGAAACTAATCCATTCCTAACTAGTTGTAAAAACCCATCAAAGTTAGGCAACCACAGGTAGAAACAAACGATATTGTTTGGTGAAACAATTACGATATACTAATCTTAACCCCCAAAATCATTAGCTTCAGTGGGCAAATTGTAGGTATGAATCACGATGAACAGAACAAATATAGGCAATAGTATCAGGACTCACATAACATTATAGAGAGAACATTTGAACTTGATTTGATGAATTACGATGATTTTGTGGATATCTATTTCTACGCTTATACTTAATTTTGCTTGAAATTTTGATTTATGTTAATATTTTTAAACTTGTCATTGTCTACACTCTACAACAGTTATGATTGATTTTATGCTGGGTTCGTTTCAAACTTCATTACACCTTTCTCTTTTACCTATTATTCCCACCAATATCACTGCCTTGATCCTTTAACCTTTCTAGACCTGCTTATGAATTCCACCCTAAACAAAGGTTCACAGTTCAAGATAATATAATGGAAAGATTATCTTGAGTCCACTGCAATTCTCAATTGATTACCAAGAGAACACATTAAAAGACAACAACATAATAAATTGAACATACCAATTCATATTTCACGAACCCAAACTGCTAGGAGTGGAAGAGGAAGGGACAGATAAATAGATAAAAGGCGCGTGTGAAACAACTTGATCATGGATTCATTTATCCAACTTAATCACAGTCATATTCGCTCACTAAAATAGCACACTACTAGTTTAGCCACTTAATCTATTTGAAGTTCCACCGTGATATAGTTATTAATTAATGGTGTTCCTCATTATAACCAACAGGCTTTTCATATAACATAAAAATCGATTACTGACAAGCAAGTGCTTTTATTTGGCCCAATACTTAACTATTAAATTAGCTAGGAGGATAGTCGAAATCCAAAAGGGTGAGAACTATTGGAGAGCTATGCATAAAATAGGTCCTTATAAGCTTACTGTGTTATTGCATATCATTCAAACTGACATATTTCAATCATACCCACTACTGTGTTGGTGTAATATACTTCAATTTGCACTTCAATGTTATATATGTTCTATTCATAGAGGGTGTGCTCAGAGTTGAATGGAGACAACTATGAACATAAACACCTAGAAACTAATCCATTCCTAACTAGTTGTAAAAACCCATCAAAGTTAGGCAACCACAGGCAGAAACAAGGGATATTGTTTGGTGAAACAATTACGATATACTAATCTTAAACCCTAAAATCATTGGCTTCAGTGGGCAAATTATAGGTATGAATCATGATGAACAGAACAAATCTGGGCAATAGCATCAGGACTCACATAACATTACAGAGAGAATATTTGGACTTGATTTGATGAATTACGATGATTTTGTGGATATCTATTTCTGCGCTTCTACTTAATTTGCTTGAAATTTTGATTTATGCTAATATTTTTTAACTTGTCATTGCCTACACTCTACAACAATTATGATTGATTTTACGCTTGGTTCCTTTCAGACCTCAATGTTCATTACACCTTTTCCTTTTACCTATGATCCCCGCCAATATCACTGCCTTAATCCTTTAACCTTTCAAGACCTGCTCATGAATTCCGCCCTAAACAAAGGTTCATAGCTCAAGATAATATAATGGAAAGATTATCTTGAGTCGACCCCAATTCACAGTTAATTACCAGGAGAACAAATTGAGCGACAACAATGTAATAAATTGAACATACCAATTCATATTTCACTAACAAATAACAAACATGCTGCCCCTAGCTTCAACCTAAAATCACCAACCCAAACTGCTTGGGGTGGAAGAGGAAGGGACAGATAAATAGATAAAAGCTGCGCGTAAAACTGGTTGATCATGGATTCATTTACCCAACTCAATTATAGTCATATTCGCTCACCAAAATAGCACACTACTAGCTTAGCCACTTAATGTATTTGAAGTTCCACTGTGGTATAGTTATTAATTAATGGTGTTCTTAATTATAACCAACCGGCTTTTCATATAACATAGAAACCAACAGGCTTTTCATATAACATAAAAATAGGATACTGAAAAGGAAGTGCTTTTATTTGGCCCAATACTTAACTATTAAATTAGCAAGGAGGATAGTTGAAATCCAAAAGGGTGAGAACTATTGGAGAGCTATGCATAAAATAGGTCCTTAGAAGTTTACTGTGTTGTTGCATATCATTCAAACTGATATATTTCAATCATACCCACTACTGTGTTGGTGCAATTTGCTTCAATTTGCACTCCAATGTTATATGTTCTATTCATATAGGGTATGCTTAGAGTTGAATGGAGACAACTGTAAACAAAAACACCTAGAAACTAATCCATTCCTAACTCGTTGTAAAAACCCATCAAAGTTGGGCTACCATAGGCAGAAACAATCGATATTGTTTGATGAAACAATTACAATATACTAATCTTAGTCCCCAAAATTATTGGCTTCAGTGGGCAAATTGTAGGTATGAATCATGATGAACAGAACAAATCTGGGCAATAGTATCAGGACTCACACAACATTATAGAGAGAATATTTGGCCTTGATTTGATGAATAATGATGATTTTGTGGATATCTATTTCTGCGCTTTTGCTTAATTTGCGCGAAATTTTGATTTATGTTAATATTTTTTAACTTGTCATTGTCTACACTCTCCAATAATTATAATTGATTTTACGCTTGGTTCCTTTCAGACCTCAATGTTCATTACACCTTTCCCTTTTACCTATGATTCCCACAAATATCACTGCCTTGATCCTTTAACTTTTCTAAACCTGCTCATGAATTCCACCCTAAACAAAGGTTCACAGTTCAAGATAATATAAGGGAAAGATTATCTTGAGTCCACCCCAATTCACAGTTCATCACCAAGAGAACTGATTGAACAATAACAACAACATAATAAATTGAACATACCAATTCATATTTCACTATCAAATAACAAACATGCTGCCCTTGGTTTCAACCTAAAATCACCAACCCAAATTGCTAGGAGTGGAAGAAGAAGGGACAGACAAATAGATAAAAGGCACGTGTAAAACTGCATGATCATGGATTTATTTACCCAACTCAATTACAGTCATATTCACTAGCAAAAATGGCACACTATTGATTTAGCCACTTAATGTATTTGAAGTTCCACTGTAATGTAGTTATTAATTAATGGTGTTCTTAATTATAACCAATAGGCTTTTCATATAACACAGAAATAGATTACTAACCAGCAAGTGCTTTTATTTGGCCCAAAACTTAACTATTAAATTAGCGAGGAGGATAGTTGAAATCCAAAAGGGCGAGAACTATTAGAGAGCTATGCATAAAATCGGTCCTTATAAGCTTACTGTGTTGTTGGATATATTTCAATCATACCCACTACTGTGTTGGTGCAATATACTTCAATTTTCACTTCAATGTTATATATGTTATATTTATATAGGGTATGCTCACAGTTGAATGGAGACAACTGTGAACAAAAACACCTAGAAACTAATCCATTCCTAACTAGTTGTAAAAACCCATCAAAGTTAGGCAATCACAAGCAGAAACAATCGATATTGTTTGGTGAAACAGTTACGATATACTAATCTTAATCCCCAAAGTCATTGGCTTCAGTGAGAAAATTGTAGGTATGAATCATGATGAACAGAACAAATCTGGACAATAGTATCAGGACACACATAACGTTATAGAGAGAATATTTGGACTTGATTTGGTGAATTACAATGATTTTGTGGATATCTATTTCTGCGCCTTTGCTTAACTTGCTTGAAATTTTGTTTCATGTTAATATTTTTTAACTTGTCATTGTCTACACTCTAGAACAATTGTGATTGATTTTACGCTTGGTTTCTTTCAGACCTCAATGTTCATTACACCTTTTCCTTTTACCTATGATTCCCATCAATATCACTGCCTTGATCCTTTAACCTTTCTAGGCCTGCTCATGAATTCCACCCTACACAAAGGTTCACAGTTCAAGATAATATAAAGGAAAGATTATCTTGAGTCCACCCCAATTCACAGTTCATCACCAAGAGAACAAATTGAACATACCAATTCATATTTCACTAACAAATAACAAACATGCTGCCCTTGGTTTCAACCTAAAATCAACAACCCAAATTGCTAGGAGTAGAATAGGAAGGGACAAATAAATAGATAAAAGCCGCTTGCAAAATTGCTTGATCGTGGATTCATTCACCCAACTAATTTATAGTCATATTCGCTCACTTAAATAGCACACTACCAGTTTAGCCACTTAATGTATTTGAAGTACCACTGTGATATAGTTATTAATTAATGGTGTTCTTAATTATAACCAATAGGGCTTTCATATAACATAGAAATGGATTACTGACAAGCAAGTGCTTTTATTTTGGCCAATGCTTTCCTATTAAATTAGCTAGGAGAATAGCTGAATTCCAAAAGGGTGAGAACTATTGGAGAGCTATGCGTAAAATAAGTCCTTATAAGCTTACTGTGTTGTTGTATATCATTCAAACTGACATATTTCAATCATGCCCACTACTGTGTTGGTGAAATATACTTCAATTTGCACTTCAATGTTATATATGTTCTATTCATATAGGGTTTGCTCAGAGTTGAATGGAGACAACTGTGAACAAAAACACCTAAAACTAATTCATTCCTAACTAGTTTTAAAAACCCATCAAAGTTAGGCAACCACAGTTAGAAACAATCGATATTGTTTGGTGAAACAATAATGATATACTAATCTTAATCCCCAAAATCGTTGGCTTCAATGGGCAAATTGTAAGTATGAATCATGATGAACAGAACAAATCTGGGCAATAGCTTCCATAAATTATTGCAACAGACTAGAACCATGGGCAATAGAAACTCAAACCTGTACGAATCAGGCGACGCACACAGCATACGCGACCCCGGAGCAGAGCAGACTTTGAAATCACTGTTGATTGGCGAGAGTAGAGGCGGAGATCGACGAAGTAGGGGTGATGTTGGAACCCTCGCGGCCAAGCAGAAGCATCAACCGACACCAGTGGAGGAATCTGAGGCTTGGCGCAAGCAGACACGAGCATACGCAGCCTAGGGCTTGCGATGAACGATGATAAAAGTCGTGGGAGTGGGAGGCACGAATTGAAGATGAACAAGGTCAATGCATACGGCAGAGGAGTTCAGTGGTTTACTGGGTCTAACAACGACACAATGATCTTTTTTTAAAAAAATAAATTAATTTAATTCAATTGGGGCTTTGGCGTGAAATGTAAATAAGTTTTTAAAAATAAAGAAATGATTACCACACTTAATATCTGTGCTAAGTGTATCGTATTCACAGGATACATGTCTCTATGCTTAATATGTGTAGACATGTCTTAATTACTTATTACCACTATTATAAGAGTAGTTGTATTTTTCCTCACTTATTATGTATGGGGATAGTTACAAGCATTTATTTTTACTTATTTTATCGCCACACTTAGCCATATGTGGTTAAATAAGAGTGGAAGCATGACTTTTTTTTGTAGTGATAACAATTCTAAATTAACAAAAATATGAGAAGTTGCAACATTCGTAGGTTTTTCTTTCCCTTGCTCGCTTTTTGCGTCCAATTTGGGTGATGACATTTGTCTAATTATATTACTAACTTTGTGTGCATTTGAATTTATGTTGGAAGAAAATATATATAAATTTCTAATCGATGCAAACACACATGTGAGCAAAGAAAAAGAAATCGTGCTTTAGCCAACAATGTCAATTTCATTTTTTTTAGAGTTTTTGATCTCACAAGACATAAGCTATATAAGTTCTTATGATCAATTGGCTCTCGTAGGCGAATTCGCTATGCAACTTAAAATTATTGCAATTAGTATAAGGCACTTCAGGAGATTTTAAGTGGTAATAGAATTCAAATTGTCCTATACATGGATTTAAAATATCTTTAGTCAATAGTTTTGCTGGCAGAGTCCTTTATAGACTTTTCTCAAATTGTAGTCACTGACAAATTGTATCTATTCTTTTTTGCTTTAATATGAAGGTCTCGTATCTCGACTGGTCAGAGTGTTGATCTCATGAGTCGAAGGTCCCAAGTTCTAGCCTTGTGGAAACAATTAAATGTTTGCAAAGTTCGTAATAGTTGTGAATGCTCTTTTTCCATTTTGAAGATATTTTCTCTGATTATTTATTTTTTAACAATTTTTTGTTAATAAATTGATTATTTGATTTAGATATAATTTTTTGACTTCATTTGCAGAGTACGAAGTAGTGTGCCTTTGGTTGGTTTATGCTTGTGTTTTCGGGGAAGGTTTATGCATGTTTGTTTTTTTTTAGGGTACATTCACACCGACAAAGATGGTGTATGCTTTACTGTATTTAGGGGCGTGCAAGTATAAAGTTATGACAAAATTTCAACAATGTAGAACACGAGCACCAGGTGAGAACAACAATGAATGACAAGAGCACTTGATAACAATTCCAAATTGACGAAAAACAGAGAACTTCTAACATTTACAAGTTTTGCTTTCTCCTACTACTTTTTTTGGTCAACATGGGTGATGATATCCATCGAATTATATTATTAACATCGTGTGCATTTGAATTTATATTAGAAGAGAATATCTATAAATTTCTAAGTAATGCAAATGTGTATGTAAGCGAAGAAAAAGAAATCGAGCTTTAGGAGACAAGATGAATTTCATTTTTTTAAATTTTTTTGATCTCACAAGACATAAGATATGTTCATCTGGTCAATTAAATCTCCTAGGCAAAATTTCAACACAGCTTAATGTTAATGCAATTGATATAAAGCACTTCAAGTTACTTTAAGTGCTTTTAGAATTCAAATTATCATGTATTTGGATCTAAAATACTCATTGGTTAATAGCTTTGTCGACAATGTCCTTGGTATACTGGTATTCAGGTTGTAGTCACTCACAAATTGTGTATATTCATTTTTCTCTGTAAATAATAAGGTCTTGTAGCTCAGTTGGTTTGAGCGTTGGCCTTATGAGCCGAAGGTGGCAAGTTCAAGCCTCACCAGCACCAGCTAGATGTTTCTAAACTTTTTCATAGTTGTGGCCTCTCTTTGTCCATTTTGAAGTTATTTTCTCTATCTATTCGTTCTTTCAATAATTTTTTATTAATAAATTGATGTTTTATTTCGGATATGTAATTTTTTTGTGGCTTCATGAGTGACGTATGAAGTTGTGTTCTTTTGGATGGTTTATGCATCTATTTTTGGGGATTTTTGTGTGTATTTGTGGGGTGTATCATAATGATAAAGATGGTACACGTTTTATTATATTTTTGGGGCATGCATGCAAAGGGTTATAAGAAAATTCCAACAATGAAAAACATGAGCACCATGTGAGAACAACTGCCAAGAACAAGAGCACTCAATAAATATTCTAAATTAACAAAAATCTAAGAACTTGCATCATTGCAAGTTTTTCTTTCCCTACTCCTTTTTGTGGTCAAATTGAGTGATGATATTTGTCTAATTCTATTATTAACTTTGTGTGGATTAGAATTTATGGTAGAAGAAAATATCTACAAATTTCTAAGCAAGGCAAACGTACGTGTAAGCAAAGAAAAAGAAATGGAGCTTTAGGCAACAAATGTGAATTTAATTTTTGATGACACAAGATATAAGACATCTTCATATGGTCAATTGACTCTCGTAGGCAAATTTTCTATGCAACTTAAAATTAATGCAATTAATATAAGACACTTCAGATGATTTTAAGTGGTATTAGAATTCAAATTATCTTGTGCATGGATTTAAAATAATCTTCAGTTATAATTCTGTTCAAAGAGTCCTTGATGTACTTGTATCGGATTACAGTCACTCACAAACTGCGACTACTCTTTTTTATTTAATATCTCAATTAGTTTGAGCAATGATCTTATGAGCCGAAGGTCCCAAGTTTGAGCCTCGCGAGGACCGATTAAGTGTTTGCAAAGTTTGTAATAATTGCGGGCGCTCCTTTTCCATTTTGAAGTTATTTTCTCTATTTATTTATTTTTTAATAATTTTTTGTTTATGAATTGAGGATTTGGTTTAGATATATTTGTTTTACTTGATTAGCAAAGTACAAAGTTGTGTTCTTTTGGATGGTTTACACTTGTATTTTTGGGGATGGTTTATGCATATGTGTATATTTTTAGGGTGTATCACAACGATAAAGATGGTTTATGTTTTACTGTATTGCTGGGGCATGTATGTAAAAAGTTATGAGAAAATTCTAACAGTGAAGAACACGAGCACCAGGTGAGAACAACAATGGATGACAAGAGCACTCGATAAC